>CAUZXH010000221.1:0-13002 GCA_963584085.1 Pyrausta aurata
CGGCGCGACTGCATGGCGACCTCAGTGACCGACATGTATTTGTATAATTTTTATTCGTACGTGCGATTGAATTGATTACGCGCGTTTGTAGCGCTTGCTGTTTAGATGCAGCCGACTTCATCGCGTTTGTTACGCTGCAAAAAGTAGCAATGCAAAAAGGACCTAGGTAAGACTATTACCATTTAATACCAGGTGTAGGCAGGTGCAATGACCTGAGGAAAAGGTGGGGTTTCACTGAGGACGACACGTGCGAGTGTGGCGCCTTACAATCTATGCCACACTTAATGTCGTGCCCTACCTCTCCTGCCATCTGCACACAAGAGGACCTTTACAACGCCAACCAGAAGGCGATTGATGTTGCCACTTTTTGGGCGCAGAAAGTTTAATTGCCATTGACTCGAAAAGAAGAAGAAGAAGACCATTTAATATAGAGAATCAATTCAAAAGTTGATTTGAGTTCAGTACTTATTTTAACTCTAGGTTTTCTTTATCTTTCACTTAAATAGTGTCTCTTTTTACCCGAAACAGAAACCCCCGGCCACAACAGCGGCTGGGCCGAGACACCTCGCACGGACCGCGGCACCGGCGTCGATACGATCCAAGAGACGCCCACACCGGGCACCAAGCGGCGCTCGCGCTGGGACGAGACGCCGGGCGCCACGCCCGCCGCCGCCACGCCCACTCCCTCGCACGCCACGCCCTCGCACGCTACACCTTCGCATGCCACGCCTTCGCACGCCACGCCCACGCCGCATACGCCGGTCTTCACGCCCGGAGGAGTGAGTATAATTCCAGGGCTAATTTATTTATTGCTGAATAATTTTTTTTTAATATACAGGGTGTAACATATGGCTTCACGAAGCCGAAAACTACGTATTCTATCCCTTTTATTAGTAATTATCAATTATCAGGCAGGCAGTAGACACAAGACACAACTGATAGTAGCCTGTATATAATTTTCTAATATGGTTAGCTTTATCTGGGGCTCAGATAAGCGTCTAGCTAATTTATAAGACCTCTTTTTCGAAAACACCATAACTGAAAAATGACGCATTTCTGATATATTGATGGACATAATGATTTATTTAAAAAAATGCATGGTGCTTGTACTTGTTTTTGTAAAATCGAGTTTAGTTTTTTTACATGAATGAATTCTAAAAACATGTTGAAAATAGTCAGTGCTTTTTTGTCTGTCTCTCTCCCTTTTTTGTATTGGTGGGCCAAGGCGCTTTATGCGTTCAATACAACGTGGCATACCATTTAGCTATATACTAAATGCGAGTTTAAGGCTTCGTTAAACTTTTTGTTACACCCTGTATTTATTGCTGAATTCTTGCGAATATCTTAATAACATTGTCTTGTATTTCTCTAGTCGACACCGGTGGGAGTGAAGGCCATGGCGCTGGCCACGCCCACACCCGGTCACGTGGCGGCCATGACACCGGAGCAGCTGCAAGCCTACCGATGGGAGAAAGAGATAGACGAGCGCAACAGGCCCTACACCGACGAAGAACTCGATGCCATGTTCCCTGCCGGGTACAAGGTTTTACCCCCTCCGGCCGGTACGTACTGATGAATTGGGCTCACTTCAATTTTTTTTATATAATAATTTGTTTTCTTAAAACTAAGGAATACAATTTAGTCATTAATCGCAACTTGAGTTTCAGGACACATGTATTAAACAAAGCCTTCACCGTGTGGATTACCTACTATCGTAACGATTGAAAGATACATGTGTTGTTGAATTTAAAACGAATAGACACCTATTTTAATACTCACTTTTTCTTTCAGATGAATGATGACAATAAGGCTTTTCGGTCTCATGCCGTCGGATAGACTTCAGATTGAGCTTTATCTTTACATAAATCGCTGATGTGTAATTTACGATAACGAGCATGCTCAGTCCGTTATTTTTGCTTGACGAATATTGTAATCAATATTTAAAAAAAAAACAATACAAATTACTGTGACTATTTGATTTAAACAGATCTTGGTGTTCAACAATGAACTACCTATGTATAGTATGAGTCTGTTTATTTTATTTTAAAATGATTCATTAAAAGGAATGTAAAGATCGTATTTTAAAATGTTTCATTAAAAAGGAGTGAAAAGATCGTTCGCAATATTCGACAAGCAAACAATAACGTAGTTGACAGCGACGGCACGCGACCCCGCGCTGATGTGTGATGTTGTTGCCCAGGTTACGTTCCGATTCGGACGCCGGCTCGTAAGCTGACCGCGACGCCCACGCCACTGGCGGGTACCCCAATCGGCTTTTTCATGCAGACGGAGGAAGTGGGCGGGTCCGCCGCGGCCGCCGCGCGCCTGCTCGACCCGCAGCCCAAGGGCAGCCAGCAGCTGCCCTTCATGAAGCCCGAGGACGCGCAGTACTTTGACAAACTGCTCATCGACGTCGACGAGGACGCGCTGTCCCCTGAAGAGTTGAAAGAGAGAAAGATCATGAAGCTGCTGCTTAAGATTAAGGTGGGTTTAGAACGACACGGCTAGTGTGGCGGTTAGCGCTCCTGACTACAAATATAGCGGTTGTGAAATGTTTGTGTGATGAGGACGAACACTTGTACTTAATGCATGGTTGTTATATGTATTTAAGTATTTATAGGAGTAGCCCCCTGTCATAATCGTGTGGTAATCGTAACAAGAGGAAGAAACTTCCTCAGGTCGAAACCAAGACATTTAAATTGTTTCTGGCGCATATTTATTAGCGTTGCCGAACTATCGATAGTTTGACTATAGGTAGATAACTCTTGAATAAAATCTTAATATCGATATATGCCCGTCGATGTTATCAGCTCTGACTATTGTGACTACAATCGACCTTTCGATATGATTGCGCTATAAAGGTCGGTAGG
This sequence comes from Pyrausta aurata, assembly GCA_963584085.1. Lineage (NCBI taxonomy): Eukaryota > Metazoa > Arthropoda > Insecta > Lepidoptera > Crambidae > Pyrausta > Pyrausta aurata. Next base: position 2,871 of record CAUZXH010000221.1, read on the forward strand.
ACAAAGTAAACCCATCGATTGTATTGCCTAATGCAATAACAATTTATTGCGTTTTTCAGCAGCAATAGTGGTGCATTTGATGTTGAGCTTCGATACTATCGATAGTATTGACACTAACGCGGCTATCGATACTATTGCTTCTGCTCAACTATTGATAGATTACCGCTTGGCAACAGTGCAAGACATTTAAGCTTTGTATCATATGCAAATTTAGTATCTAAATACAGCAATTAATTTTCAGAACGGTACTCCGCCCATGTGCAAAGCCGCCCTGCGTCAGATCACAGACAAGGCCCGCGAGTTCGGAGCGGGTCCTTTGTTCAATCAGATTTTGCCGCTGTTGATGAGTCCCACGCTCGAAGATCAGGAACGGCATTTACTAGTGAAAGTTATCGACAGAATTTTGTATAAATTGGACGACTTGGTCCGTCCTTACGTCCACAAAGTAAGTCATTATTACATTTTTATAATTAAACTAGCTTTTGCCCGCGACTTCGTTCGCGTGGACTTCAGGTTCGTCCCGTCTAGTAGCGCAAAAAATGAGTTTTTTTACGACCTCACATTAGAAACCTCAAAAATTGTAGCCTATATGTTATTCTGATGTATAAGCTATATTGTGGTAAAGTTTCATTCAAATCCATTCAGTAGTTTTTACGTGAAAGAGTAACAAACATCCATACATCCATACTTACAAACTTTCGCCTTTATAATAGTAGTAGGATAATCGAGAGTGGTCGTAATACTTAAGCTCTGTATTTTTTTCTAGATTTTGGTCGTGATTGAACCTCTACTTATTGACGAAGACTACTACGCTCGTGTGGAGGGTCGTGAGATCATATCGAATCTGGCCAAGGCGGCCGGTCTAGCCACTATGATCTCTACGATGAGACCTGATATTGATAACATTGATGAGTACGTCAGAAACACGACAGCCAGGGCGTTTGCCGTAGTGGCGTCTGCTTTGGGTACGTGCAACAAGTTTTTTTTAGTTTTTTGTTATAACTACATGTGCCTACATTTATTCTGCTTTTGGAAGGGATTGGCTGGTAGAGAATGCCCTATGACATTAAGTCAGGCAATGGTACAAGTCACTGTACAATAAATGTTTAATATATGTATAATAAATGTATGATTGAATTTGTTTACTTTTAGGTATCCCATCTTTACTGCCCTTTTTGAAGGCTGTGTGTAGATCCAAGAAGTCTTGGCAGGCGCGTCACACGGGTATCAAGATCGTTCAACAAATTGCCATCCTTATGGGTTGTGCTATTTTGCCCCATCTAAAATCCTTGGTGGAAATCATTGAACATGGTATGATATTTGTCATTTACCTAACCTAATTATGTACAGCGGACCTAAGATGCACGCCTTTTTATCGTTTATCGCGGCAATCTATAAATTTCAAACGTCTTTTTTATCATATTAAAGGTAAGTTAGTAAAAAGGTTTTTACTAACTGTAATTACTTAGTCAAGCACAAGTGAAAATCAAATTGTTAAGAAAATTGTTACGCGACCCATATGAAGTCGCTCGCTAGGGGTTGACGGATTAATGTACTTATTTGTTTTGAAAGGCAATAAAAACTGCATTACTAGGTTGTTGGTTGGTTCTAGGTACGACATGGATTCTCTAATTTTTAGAACTACAAAATGTGAGAAACCATGTTATTTAGGAAATTAGATTATTTTATCGACACGATAAACGATATAGAGGCGTGCATGTTAGGCCTACTGATGTACATGTATGTCATGATATACTTAACGAGTTTTCAATTACAGGTTTAGTCGACGAGCAGCAAAAAGTCCGTACCATCACCGCTTTAGCCAGCGCCGCTCTCGCCGAAGCCGCCACCCCTTACGGTATCGAGTCCTTCGATTCGGTGCTCAAACCCTTGTGGAAGGGTATCAGAACTCACCGAGGAAAGGGTCTCGCGGCCTTCCTCAAGGCTATTGGCTACCTCATTCCACTCATGGACGCCGAGTACGCTAACTACTACACGCGAGAAGTGATGTTGATTCTGATCCGTGAGTTCCAGTCGCCTGATGAGGAAATGAAGAAGATTGTGTTGAAAGTAAGCACTGATAGTAACGGGAATGCATACAGGCCCACTTGCCCAGGATTACGGTAATCCTGTATTAAATCATCATTCTGTCTCTGTCAGTTTATATAACGTTGACAGAGACAGGAATCAGATTTAATCCATGATTAGTGTAATACTGGTTTAAATAATCATGCGCAAATTTGCCTCAGAGATCGCATCAAAATTAGCTGGATCTAAATTTATTATTTCTTATATTATTTAATTTATTTTTTCAGGTAGTGAAACAGTGTTGTGGCACTGATGGTGTCGAACCGCAGTATATTATGGATGAAATTTTGCCACATTTCTTCAAACACTTCTGGAATCACCGAATGGCGTTAGATCGACGCAATTACCGTCAACTCGTCGACACGACTGTGGAAATTGCAAATAAAGTATGTAGACCCTTCATAATAATTACATTATTATAATATTTAATAAGTAAACAAAGCTAATAGCTATTTGTCATTTAAGGTTGGTGCTTCTGAAATCATAAATAGAATCGTGGATGACTTGAAAGATGACAATGAACAGTACAGAAAAATGGTAATGGAGTCGATTGAAAAGATTCTCGCTAACTTGGGTGCTGCCGATATCGATTCAAAACTAGAAGAAGCTCTTATTGACGGTATACTTTATGCATTCCAAGAACAGACCACAGAAGTAAGTACAGATTTTATGAAACATCGTTTCTTTACCTTAACTTATTTCATTACCTCAACTGTTATTTACAATACAATACTTATTTTCTAGGATGTTGTGATGTTGAATGGCTTCGGAACTATAGTCAACCAGCTGGGCAAGCGTGTGAAACCATATTTGCCGCAAATCTGCGGTATCATTTTGTGGCGAATGAACAACAAGTCTGCTAAAGTGCGTCAGCAAGCTGCCGATCTCATCTCCAGAATAGCTGTAGTCATGAAAACTTGCCAAGAGGTGAGTTCTAAAGTCAGACATCTTACGGCCTGTATCACAATGTATTATTAATTTCTAGTTAGCATTATTTGCCAAATGATTCATACGAAATAACGTTTCATATTTGAATTTTCCGCTGGTTAGTTCTTAATCGCCGATGGTGAAACAGGCACTTATAATAATAGTATGATCTTCATTATAACCATATTATTTACTTTTAAGGAAAAACTTATGGGGCATTTGGGTGTCGTCTTATATGAATACTTGGGTGAGGAATACCCAGAAGTATTAGGTTCCATATTGGGTGCTTTGAAAGCAATTGTAAACGTGATTGGTATGACAAAGATGACACCACCAATCAAAGATTTACTTCCCAGGCTGACTCCTATTCTAAAGAATCGGTAAGTGATATTGTTTTTTTTTTCAAATATGTTAGAGTTGGGAAAGCGAAAGCTGAACCTAGCAAAAGGCGGCAAACTTGTTGATACTTTCCTGTTTTCTCATTTTGATAAAATCAAAATTTTATAATATCCTAGCCTTGACATTTGGTTTTTGCATTCATATGTCATCATTGTCATTTCATTAGTTATTAAAATGGAAGCAATAGTTTTTTTTGCAGTTACTTGTATATTTAAGATATAAATAATACCTACAGATATAAAAAATATCAAGTCATTCAATGTTTTCAGGACAAAATTAGCTCAGTATCTTATTGAAATAGAATAACTCATTTAAATATGTAATTACTTATTAACTTAACAATCTATATAACCTACGTAATCGCGTAAATAGAATAATTATTTCTTGCGTATGAGTGTGTGCGTGTGTGTGTGTACCGAAAAATGTGTCTTATTTTTTATATTATTGTGTGATTTCGACGGCGAATGCATTGTAAATCTTTTAAAGCATTGTTCTCATGAAAGTGACAAAACAGTTTGATTGTCACTGCCCTGCCACAATGACTTTTAAGTTGAATGTTGCTGTTCCAAAAATCTAGATGATGATGATGATGATGAACTCTAACATACACTGGGTTCAGCTTTTATCTTGGAAGACTCTATACAAAAAAAAACTTGTGTTACGGCCTGTATAACAATGACCTAATAAGTTTTGATTAGCGCTTGGACGATAAAGCGTTATCTGTCCAATACATATTAAGAAATGACGATCCATATTTGAATTAATTGTTGGTATTTACTTATTTTTTGAGGGTGAAAGGCTCAATCAAATTGTCTTCATTTGTTCACAGACATGAAAAAGTACAAGAAAACTGCATTGATTTGGTCGGCCGAATAGCCGACAGAGGGCCCGAATTCGTATCGGCTCGAGAATGGATGAGAATATGTTTTGAGTTATTGGAGCTGTTGAAAGCGCACAAGAAAGCTATCAGGAGAGCTACTGTCAACACGTTCGGTTATATCGCTAAGGCTATCGGTCCCCATGATGTGCTGGCTACACTCTTGAATAATTTGAAAGTTCAGGAAAGACAAAACAGGTTTGTATAATATATGTTCTTGTAAAATATTTATTTATTGGATCATAATTTTATCCAAAAGTTTATTATGAAAACTCAACGTTACTGAAAAACATCGCGTCAAATATAAGCAAGTCATAACATTAAATAGTTTATCGTCTCTCTGTCTTGCAAACAACTTTTTGTACGGCAGTTCTATAGATATTGTGTCATGTGACGTCACACATCGCCAACAACTGCATTATGAATTTCTACCCAATATTTTTCATAAAAATCTTGATATTGTTCAATCTGTCTAACTGTGGATATCAGAAATGAATAAAAAAACGCATATTCCCTATTTTTGTTCATGTATGAGTTATATTATTGTATTATTTACATTTCTCTTATTATTTTTCAGAGTATGTACTACTGTGGCTATCGCCATTGTCGCGGAAACATGTTCCCCCTTCACAGTTCTGCCCGCTTTGATGAACGAATACCGCGTGCCCGAGTTGAATGTTCAAAATGGAGTATTGAAATCCCTGTCATTCTTGTTCGAATATATCGGTGAAATGGGCAAGGATTATATTTATGCTGTATGCCCCTTATTAGAAGATGCTCTCATGGACAGGTTAGTTTTGAATAATCATATTATGTACTCAAACAATGTTTGTTATCTACTGGCTTTACACCACTTAAGAAGGAATAACGTAGGTTTCTACTGATGAATACAAAATAGGCTCAGGCGAGCTTCTAAAGATGAGCCCCTACAATCCTGGAAAGTCCCATATACCTGCATATTCAGCATTGAGCCCACATACATTAATAAATATGTTGGATTGCTAATAGCTAATGAATCTAATGATACATTTAATTATAACGATTAAAATACGTATGTACCTATTATCGTGGTCGCCGCCTTACTACCTTAAGATCCAAAATCGCTTACACCTCGCGTCTTCTGTGTGTGTCAGAGATCTCAACCGTACTTGATACAATCGATTTCCCAACAATAATAAATTCAGTCTAAAATATAATTTTTAATTTCCAGGGATCTGGTCCATAGACAAACCGCGTGTGCAGCCATAAAGCACATGGCGCTCGGCGTGTACGGCTTCGGCTGCGAAGACGCGCTGGTCCACCTGCTCAACCACGTGTGGCCCAACATCTTCGAGACGTCGCCTCATCTCGTGCAGGCCTTCATGGACGCCGTCGAGGGCATGCGGGTCGCGCTCGGCCCCGTCAAGATACTGCAGTACGCGCTACAGGTTAGTACGTTGAAATAGTGGATTACGTTAGGTTTTAGGGTTCCGTAGCTGAATGGCAAAAAACGGAACCCTTATAGTTTCGCCACGTCTGTCTGTCTGTCCGTGCAAATGTCACAGCCAGTTTATTCTGCAACTATTAGCATTATACAGTTGAAACTTCTTAGTAGGTAGGTGTTTCCTGTTAACCACTTTATGATTCCCTTACAAAAATAAATAAAATGAGGGAGGGCATTATACATTGACCTAAAACAAAAAACTTAAACCCATGCATGTCTATGTATAGGTCTTTAAAATGGAGGTTCCTAATTTTTTTTTCTGAAAGTGGATAGGCGCCAGAAACCTCGACCGTACTCGTACATGCGCAGAATCCTGATTCTCTACGAAACTTAAGCATCTGAGTTAATCATAGTCACAGCGCGCCATATTCACGCCGGAATTGATCCGCGCCTCTATTGGTTGTTGAGTTGTACGCGCTCGGTCTGTATCTGTGGCACTCATTTAGTTACTCGAGTTGTAATTCAAATCATAACAGTCTCTTTCGTAAAATAGTAAGGTCTATTCGCTGTGTGCCAAGTAGGTGGTGAAGGAACCCGCATCGATGACGGCGTTCGCAGTGACCAAAAAAACAACGTAATGGCGGACGTAACCGTTTATCTAGCAACCTTATTACAATATTTACACTATCGAGCATTATATTTTATTAATAAGTAAAAATCGACACTGTAGATTAACGGAATTGAATAGCATACTCGTAAATGGATAATAGAATGTTTCATTACTTGTAATGACAGTCAGCTATTTGTCATTTCAACTTCCTCCAATAGTTTGCGACGCTGTGGCGCCCATACTTTTTTTCTCCATATCCCAAAGGAAATTATCACTTTTCGTTGATTTGTAATGTAACTGATTGTTTCTTTCTCAGGGTTTGTTCCACCCCGCAAGAAAAGTTCGCGATGTCTACTGGAAAATCTACAACACTCTCTATATTGGAGGACAAGACGCGTTAGTAGCGGGTTACCCGCGGATACAAAATGACCCCAATAATCACTTCCTTCGATACGAACTGGACTACTTGTTGTAAGACGTATTATAGAATAATTGTCTAGGCTCTAGACTCTAGGGAATATCGTGTTTGATTTCGGTAATAAGATTATATCCGTTACAAGTAAAACATAATAAGTAAATCCTAGTGATGTATGTTTGTTATTATGATTTATAAGTACCTAACACAGTAAATATGTGCAGTTGACCAAAATGGTTTATTTATTACCCTTCAGATAATTTACCTATTGAACAATTTGCAATTTTTTATGAGCGTTAATTTTGACAATCTTCGCTCGCTCGATAGCAAAACTGAATTATACAAACAACAGTAAAAAAATATATGGAAACTATAAAAAAAAAAATATAAACTTTCTTGATCTACTGTACACATTCTTCTATAGTAAGTTAACCTGTAAGCATCCCACTGCTGGGCAAAGGCCTTACCTCAAATGTGAGGAAGTAGAGCCACATTCCACCACGCGGGCTAAGTGCGGATTGGCGGATTTGTTCTATAGGGACACAGATAAGCTTTGTTTCTTTTTAAACTTTGCATTCGCATTTATCTATTCATCGCGACAAGAAATGTTTAATTTACTTTGAAAAGATAATAGTCAAAAGATCGTATCTGTACCTAATATCTCAACATTGTATGTGCCCTTTCATAAATAAATAATAATATAGTTTGATTCTAAAATGTTGCATCACTAGTCTCTACTCCAGGATTAAATTCAAATGTATGTGGAAGTGTTAAATAAATAAGTGATGTGCATTCATCATTAACATTGTCTTTTATTAATTTTATTAATACCTATGATTGCAGTGAGGGTTGGCCTTTGAGCCATGTGATAAAAAAAATCGGTTACTTCCATGCACCAGTGCTTGACGGTTTCATTTTAGCACGAAACAAGGAGTACTGACCACGAGTCAACAATAAAGTAGAAGGGGGAAGAGAGTGTTAATAATAAATGTATATAGACATATCTAGTAGAAAATTCTCAATATTTTCGTGACGATGCGTCGTATCCAGATAGTAATAAAATTTTCGTACCCTAGGAAACCCACACATCTGACCTCAAAAATAGTCATAAGATCAAAATGATCTGACCAAAAACAGTCAAGCAAGAGTATATTATTTTGCTCTTCAAAATGACTATAAGTATATTAGCGTAGCGAGTCTTCTTATCCATAGACATAGAAATAAGTGGTGTTATTTAGTGTATTCTAATAACAATAATAATGTTACGATATTTTCTGGGAAATTCACCTTCAAAGACTCGCTGTTGCGCATTTTTTGAGGCATTTATGAATTCCGCCCATTCAAGATCTAAAATCTCAATTATCTCGGGAACGGTGCGTCGTATCAAAAAACTGATGAAATTTTCGACTCCTCCTATCGGAAAACACCCTAGGAAACCCACCCTGCGCAATAATAATTTGACCTCAAAAATGGTCAAGGGGTCAAAACGGTCTGACTCCAAAAGAAGTCAAGCACGAGGTGGAAACTTTTTGCTCTTTGAATATTATGTGTGTATTTTAAATAATGTTACTATATAAATTTTGGCATATTCAAAGAGCAAAAAGCTTTTTCACACTTTTTATGTTGCAATCGGGTAAGAAGACTCGCTTCGCTGATATAAATTTTGGCATATTCAAAGAGCAAAAAGTTTCCACCTCGTGCTTGACTTCTTTTGGAGTCAGACCGTTTTGACCCCTTGACCATTTTTAAGGTCAAATTATTATTGCGCAGGGTGGGTTTCCTAGGGTGTATTCCGATAGGGGGAGTCGAAAATTTCATCAGTTTTTTGATACGACGCACCGTTCCCGAGATAATTGAGATTTTAGATCTTGAATGGGCGGAATTCATAAATGCCTCAAAAAATGCGCAACAGCGAGTCTTAGAAGGTGAATTTCCCAAAAAAATAAAGTAACATTATTTAAAATACACTACATAACACTTTTTCTGACGCAATCGGGTAAGAAGACTCGCTTCGCCGATATAAATTTTGGCATATTCAAAGAGCAAAAAGTTCTCCACCTCGTGCTGGACTTCTTTTGGAGTCAGACCGTTTTGACCCCTTGACCATTTTTGAGGTCAAATTATTATTGCGCAGGGTGGGTTTCCTAGGGTGTATTCCAATAGGGGGAGTCGAAAATTTCATCAGTTTTTTGATACGACGCACCGTTCTCGAGATAATTGAGATTTTAGATCTTAAATGGGGGAATTCATAAATGCCTCAAAAAAAGAAATACCAGTGAGCAGTCACCATGTATAGGTAGTTTTAATTCAAGTTAAACAGCATCGTTTGAATAATGTATATTTCAAGCATAAGCGATAATTCTTGACATGATAATACACTTCGTAAGTAATAATTTTGATAATAGACAAATATAAGGTATTTACGAAAAGGAACAAACAAAAGGAACAGTGCCGTAAAAATTAATGAATGACTAGATTTTCAAACAAGACATTACCTTGCTAATACATATTATCACATACAAAATATAAGTTGCTTATTTAATTTACATTTGGAAAATTACAGACTGTATTACTTAACCAGAGATAATAATATCTTACAAGAGCTTTGTATTAGAAATTACTGGGAAACAAATGAAAATAGTAACTACACAAAAAACACTTTGATAATAAAAATGTTTTATCTAAAGTATTAATAAGACATCGACGAGGAATCTTTCAAAATCTTAATAAATAGTTATCTATTAAATATACTTTTTTTACACAGTTGGAGCTCAAAATTAGCTAAATTTTTTGGAATGAATGAACTTATGGGTATCTTACTAAATGTCTCTATATTTCAATAAATTATACAAAAATAAATGCAAATAACATAAGTATGTAACAATAACACTATTTTAATAAAATCATAAGACGCTTGAGGCTCGATTTATAGATCATTAGGCGAATATTAGAACCAAACTTGCATTTTCGAGACTTACGAATATAATATAATACTGTTAAACCAATTGAGAAATTAATTTGTCACTAGCTGGATCCCTGGCGTTGTAGCCGTGAACATTCAAAATCGTCTTATGCGCCTCTTTTCCGAAGCTCGAACCTCAGCAATGTGAGCATTACTAGACAGCACGTGCGTAGTAAACTACTAACTCAGTCTTTAAAAACATAATCGTTACAAAATATCATATATCATAATTCATACATAAACGCTATTCGGGTAAGACTTAAATCACAGGGTAGCAACTTAGCACCGTTTTCCTGCGAGCCAAGTACATTTGAAAATACAGCCAGAATAAAGAAACACACTTATAATGACTCTGTTTTTCTATAAAGTTTTACTAACACTCGGGAGTCGATCGTGTAACTTTAAATTCCGGGGTGAGCGAGCGGCGTCTC
>CAUZXH010000222.1:0-32874 GCA_963584085.1 Pyrausta aurata
GACTTGAAAAAAATTTTGGCATATAATAGGCCATAACGTGACCTATTTGCAGTTACAGGATTATCCTTCGCTTTTGGGACACACTGTACTCGAATAATATTAGTTTCTTATTGAGTGTTTGTGTTATCCGGATTTGTAATTATTTAATGAAAAATTAAAGAAAATGGCATCATGTGCAGCCCCTCTACTTAACCGTTGTGATAACTGTGCGTGCATTGAGATTTAAACGGAACGTGCAAAGACAATTACTTTCAGAAACGACTGAAAATGTGCGTCAACTTGTACGTGAGACGTGAGTGGATTTACGTTTTGATGAATTTTCAGATATCCTCGATAGATTAAGAAATTGAAATATGTTTAATTACTATACGTCACAAGTTTTGGTGGACCCATCCTCCATACATAAAAAATGTCTCCTTTCAACGCATCGTAGCAGAAAGTGTGTAGTACTTGCATCAACGATAGTACTTTGAACTCGTATGCCCGTTTGATATATGGAGCTGTGTCTGTCCATCCCTGTTCGTACCGTACACACTTGAAAGTTCCGGGTTTCTTTGGGCGGGTGTTTGTTTAGTTCCGTAGTTTATTTTTAAGGGGCAAACAACCCTCTTGTAGGTGCTCGGCGGCCGTTCGTTAGCTGCGTCGTCCGCTTTGTCTCGCACTCGGCTCCGCTCGCCCCGGCCCCGGCCCCGGTCCCGGCGAGGTCGCGAGCGCGGCTGAGCGAGCTCTCGACCGCGGCCCTCGGCACGCTGATTATGCCATCACACTCCAATAGAAAGCTACCACTGCTAATATGTAACAACGAGGGACCAATACACCTCTTTTCAGACACTTCCTCTTTCATATATCCATATTTTTACTTTTACCGTCTATGTAATGTGATATGTGATCTAAAAAGAAACGGTTTCGGTTTTGAATAGGTAATTTTATATTATGATTTCTTGCATAACTTAGCCATTTGTTGTTTATTAACGCATATTTTATGGTTATGATTGGCCAGGCCACGCTGCAGTCTATTTAAAATCATAAGAAAGAGGCTCGTGTGTCGTATGTGTTTGTACACATAACATGCGGTTACTATAATAATAAATTGATAGGTGCGGTATGAATGGCGGTCGTCGCTGTCGGTGTGACGGGAAGGCGCTCACGGCGCGGAATTATTATGAAATATAAATTGTTTCGGATCGATCTGTAATTTATTCGCCGCCGCCCGTTTGGGCCGCGGCAGCCCCAGCTCGGCTTCGCACGCCCACGCGGGACTGTTTGGTTACTACCACTTCTAGAAAAGAGAAAACACTTTTTTCTAACTAAACTATTACCTTGCTATTAGATTTTAGACAGAACACAGTCTTTATTTTTTGGTCCGGCATTGGCTTTCTGTTACTGTTCTAACTTGGAGCGGTTCAAACTATTAGTTACTGCTTCTCGATTTGCATTTGTAGTGCCTGCACATAATTACTATTTGATTCCGAAAATCTGATAACTCAAGTAAATCTTTGGAAAAACACGCACTTATGTATGCCTGTTTTTTGCAGATGGTGGTTTTGATCTTTAGATTTAGTAGGTACGTTCAAGTATCTATATATTAATCTTAGTTAAACTATTATGTTGTGTGTGTCAGTGCTTTTAGTGTGCAGCGCAGTGCAAGTGAAATGTTCTAAGTATTTGGCCCATTAGACGATAGTCCACTTTCGAGACAGGCTATTTCGTGCAGTTATCTGGCCATTTAGCTTCGTTCGCGGCGCAGCGAGTGTGCTGGTGCCTCATTTGGATCAGTAGTTTGGAAAAAGAAGCTATTTTACTAATATTGTTTATGACGGGCATGACTGCAGCCTCCCGCGATGTCCGTCTTAGAAGCTAGCAATAGTGGTATAAGTGTAGTGACCTATCGAAACAAGAGCTGCATAAGTGTTGTTTGTTAAAAAATACAAAAATACTTATTCTTAGATGTTTCACAAAATTAGGTACATGACGGGTGCTGAAGTATCAGTAATAAGCAGTGGCGTACTCATGCGTGTGGTTGTTGCAGGCACTCGAGCGGAGCCCGCGCGGCGGTAGGGCGCGCCATGCAGTAGCGGCCGCGATGGCGCCCCTGCTCGCGCTGCTGCTCGCCGCCGCCGCGCCGCTACTCGCGCGCGCGCTCGACATCTGTGAGTATTACTCTACTACCCTCACTTTCGTCTTCTTCTTGCTAATGCCATCTTTATACATTTAACATTCTTTCAGTAACAGTCCTGTTAAAAATTGCTTGCTAAGCCCACTCTGTCCACTCAAAGGTCAATAAGTAAACAATTCTAGCTCTTGCACTACCTTCATACTTATAAAAGTGCAGCTCTCGCGATTTATTCTGATTTATGCCTTGCGTCCGGTGGACACTCTTACTCTGTTTAAACATTACATAAACGACCGTTATCGGCATTTATCAAAAAAATAATCTATATAACAACTGCCGCCTGAAGTAGAACAATGCTTTCCGAACAGCGAGTGCACGTATCGATCACCGCAGGAGTCTTCGAAGCAATTATACACTAGTTAACTTAGAGGCAAAGTTGCCCGGAAAATTGCCCATAACGACACCGTGAATTATTCATCAAGGCGTCAATGAGCGCCCGCGACCGATGTCCTGATTAGTTCCGATTGTTTCGCCGTCAATAAATGATGTGCCATGCCGCCCCGCCCGCCCCGCCTCGCCTCGGCACGGCTTCTTGGACGGGTCAATTGAATTGATACTCGTCGAGACTGCAACGGAAACCATTTGCCAAAATGCAACAGTCGTCAACCGAACACTATTAACGTAGATAGGTAATTTCGCCTCGTTGCGGCAGTCGGGGTCCGAGGCTAGCCTGGACCTGTTTTACCTGTCGAACACCAGGGCCTCGATTCCGATATTCCAGTCGTCACTGAGTTGTGCATCAGTTGTACCTACTACGAGAGATAATAATACAATTGATATACCTCAACTTCTTTGTTTGTGTGGCGAGCGAACGTAAGTTTGCTAGCGAGGGCTCACTGTTCCGTCAATGTCACGTGCGTAGCTTTTACAAGGGCCAAGGGACATGTATAGATAGTGCCATCTACGAAGGCGCGCCCCTCCACTCGTCCAAATCGTTTATAGTACATGTGTGCAAGCTTTTTCCAACATTTGAATTGAATTTCGAACATCATACTGACTTATGAATGACAAGCACACTGCAAAAAATACACTCAAAGGAAAATATGCTCAACTTAGATATAGCTTTAAGTGGGTATGGTAGCTACTAGACGAGTAATATTTTTTAAAAAATTGCACCAGTAACATTTTTACTATTGACGTAATCGAAATATATAAGAACGTTTTATAACATTAAAAACAAATATTTAAAAGTGTCTTTATAAGAGAAATATAGGTGCACCGGGACTTCATACGCGTGAATTGTTTTTTCTTCGTACACGTAGGTCCTAGCGTGATGTTTAATAGCCTTCCCCGATAAAGTACATCCCGGTAATATTATAAGTACCACATGGTTTTTTTTATTTAAAATTGATTTTGGTGTTTAAGTTACCATTATAATTCTTTAAGTAAATTTAACAATGACAGAAGATTATACCAGGTTTATTTTTTAGTACAACACACTGGGCTTTCCTTGTCATTTTAAAAATAATTTAAGTAGAGCCACTTTCGTGACGAGCCTGAATTTTTGAAAGACGGCCGGCTCGCAACTGACACGCGTGTCACCGTGTCACGTGTCACGTGTTCCTCAATCAAAATAAGAGTGGGGCGCGCCTTCGTGGATGGCACTATCTATACTCGTACAGAGCGTGATTTTGAATATTTACAAATTTAATTGAACTTGATATACCTCACTATTCTGACAGCGGAGTGTCACCTTTCAATGCTGCTGACTTTAAACCATAAAATTAATATTCCTATCGGAATAGAAGAACACGTAAAAGCTGTCAAACGAAACCGATTTTGGATGACAATAACCAATTTTGGTAAGATACATTAGTAACTTAAAATGAGATAACCTTTCGTCCAGGTGATTTATACTTATCTTCCTAGGTTAAATATATTAGTTTACCGCATGATGAACAGTCGACACAAAATATCGAACATGCAGCCTTAGTGTAAAACGAAAAATTATTTATTTGCACAAAATATTCGTAAACATGCATTAAATGTTATTTTGTCTTTACTTTTAACATAACGTTAACGTTTATAGGAAAGAATAAGCAAACTTCCTACTTTAAATTTAAACCGGATTGGCAAATATAAATCGTAAATTGAGAGGCTTCGATTTGGACTAATTTACTTCTTAAATGAGAAGTTGTAAGGGTTATTATTTTGCTGTAATGAACAATAATCAATCACCGATCAAGTCCCCATGTTTCAGAAGCACAATTTCTCCTAAATATACACAATTTCATTTGAAATTATAAAAAATCACATGAAAGAAATTTTCTTTGAGGCTCTTTGGGGCTCCTAACTGTTTGACAGTCGTCAAAAATGGTTAGGCTGCATCATATCTCGCATCTCTTTTTATCGCACAGCTTTATCCTACTGACATCTCGCTTTTGTCGTTCTATTCCGAAAGGGATAATAATTCTATGCTTTAAACACACGATGTGTTACAATAGCACTACTGAATGACTACTGTTAGTCCAACAGAAGATGCCAAAAATACGTAAATCGGGGCCCAGATGACGCTTGAAAAACCCTGAGACAAATTTGTGGTTTTATTGATAAAATAATTAACAAATATTAGATCTTATTTTTTAAATTTACATATAATAAGTTCTTAGGACATCGGATGTAGGATGCAGCAGAAAAACAGACGATTGACCTTATCACGGCGTATGGTCGAAAATTTGACAGGTTATCGTGATGACTAAGAATGAACTGAATCCTATGATTGATTTGCCTTGCTAGTTGCTACACAAGTTCGCAACGCAATGTCAGAATGTCCCAGAAAACGAGCTTTATTTAGTTTATTGGAATGTCTCATCTCAGCAATAATTTCAGAAGTTCGGCGTTTAATTAAGATCGTTGGATGGAATGTAATTTGCTGTCATGGGATGTTTGGCTGAGGGCAGTGTGGTGAGGGGGGAGGTGCAAAAAGACTGACACAACTCGAGCCGCTCCGGCAGTAACGATTAAAAGGGAAGTAAAAACGCCCGAAGCTGCGACGGCTCAAACAATGGCGCTCTGGTGGCTGCCGGTGGCACCGACCTCCGTGATACGAGGGAATTCGAAAATCGTAAAATTCACTAGTCGGCCGGTGCTCTGTAGGTACTCCTGTTGGCGTTGAGATCATGATTCGTTGCAGTGTACATATATCTTATCTTATCTTATCTTATCTTACATACGTTAATACTTGATGTTTTGTAGGTTAAAGAATATGGGATTTTTTTAATGTACTTTTATCGTTTGTAATACTCTATTTCTGAACGCTTCGGTTCGCCTGGGACACCACTGGGGACCTAAAAGCCGCTGCGGCTGATTAGCAGCTGAGTCGCGGCCTAATCCCGCCCTTGCTCCAAATTAACTTGCTATCTCAGTCGAGAGTGACATGATTCACCACAAATCTGCAGATACCTTTAGCCAAGCACTTAAAAACGTGTATGAATAAAAAAAGAAGAAAATATTGTTATTGTCAATGCAATCATAGAAGTAATGCAAATAGTTGATTGGACAGTCGCGCACTCTCTTAGCTCTGTGACGAGTCGTCACTATTGTGTTTGTTTAGTCTATACCGCGGGTCCCTCCAGTTTCTATTCAAGCAGAATCGATCAGATGGTCAGATCTTTCCTCTTTCTTGGCCTCTCATTAATAAATAAGATTTTTTCCTCTATTTTTCAAATGCGATATGTTAAGGCAATGACTGCAAATAAACGGTAAAAGGTATTTGAGTATTTGCCTTTGCATATTGGCACTTTCATAGCTAAGTGCCGGTTATAAATGCAAAGTGATATCTTCTCGATCTAGCGGAATGCAGAATAAATAAATAAACAATTCACTGACACGTATTTATTTCACTTACACAATTTTACAAAGAACTAGTTGGCCCCTCCGACTTCGCCGTAATGTTTTATAGCTTATTTATAGCCATTGAACTACTACGGCTAAAGCCTTTTAATAAGCCATCCAACCAGTGATCTAACAATGTATAACTCGAATATAACATACACATTTTTTTCTAATCGAAAAGCGTGTGTACTCGTAGTATGAAATACATATAGGTCTACCTACTAGCAGTTTCCCGCGGCTTCATCTGCGTAAATATCATGTCATATCATATCATGTCTCACGAAATATAATCGTGGGTTATAGATGTGATTTTCTAATGTATAAGTTTTATTATTTATAAAGTTTCACTAAAATTAAGTAGTTTCGTATCAAGAAGAAAACATACATCCATCCTCATAATGGTAGTAGGATGGTTCAAAGCTCAAACCATATTCAAACAAACAAAAAACCAAAAACCTCTTCCGCTTTATGATATTAAGTAGGTTTAGGTAATGAATGTAAATGAATATTTTATGTACATTGTACACACTTGCGCTTGGCCAGTTTTTTCTTTTGGGTTCTAGAAACACCAGGTACTCCGTGCGCTTACTCTGAAGCATGTCACATACAGGCTATGGGAGAAGCATTTTTCCTCGAGTATAGTGAAGTCTACGCCTGCTAGTTTGAACTTGAGTTTTGTTTATGGTGATTGCAAATCAAACAAACTGATGGAAAACTTTATTTGTTTATTTATTTTCTTACATTACACTATCATTACAGGTAGACTTAACCTAATGCAATAGTGTAAAACTAATCTACACTTATCCTACTTACTTATAACTTATATATACCTCATAATGCAGTTCTTGCGAACTCACTCAGAGAACACGAAAATATGTCGAGTTGTTCGGCTACCGCGTTCATAGTGCGCAAGGCAAGTTTATAGCAATATACTAGTGTACTGGGAATAAATGCAAATAAATGACTCTATTCTATTATTTTCGAATAAATAAACACTCCTCGAAAGCAACGCAACACAATAACATCTAATTTTCTTGATCCGAGAAAGCAAGTGTAATTTGTGATTGCATAATTGAGCTTAATAATTTGGATAGCGCCGAAATATGTTTAAATTTCGAGCAGGTCAAGTACTTTGTTAGGATTGTGACCTAAGACAGATCTCGTGCTATCATTACACGAGGTTCTGGCTGCAGGTCCCGTGGAGGAAGTGATCCGGGAGTGCGGCGGCGGTCCGGCGCGATGACACGCGGCGAAGTTGCCCGCGGCAAGTGCGGTCCGCCCGCCGCCCGCCGCCCGCCGCGCCCAGGGCGGCGTTAATATTTAATTAGAAACTTCTCGCGCCCTCGCCGCGCTCGCTCGCCAGCAGTTATGAATTCCTCAAACAGTCACACTCGATGCTTTCATATTTCAATTTGCTTGAAACTTCGCTCCGGAGAATCCTTTAATTTCACTATTTATTTGGTGAAATGCACTAGATTGATAACGTTGATTTGCAACTGTCGTGCACTGTCACTCGTTCGACCTCGTTATACGCTACCGACAAGAGCACGGCGGAACGTGTACAAAATGCAGGCGAACTGATGAATTATGTAAGTGTGTCATGCGGTTGAATTGGAAATGTTCGGGAAGAATGCAATGAAGTGAAGCCACCGGTGATGGGTAGGCGGATGATAGTTGCATAACGCGCGGGGAGTCTCGCGGAGATCGACCGCGCGGCGGCGGAGCCCGAGCCGGTAATCCGAAGGTGCCCAGGTGCCTGCCACTTCGGGATTTACTCGCCCCGCAATAAATTATCATAATTAACCATCTCACTGAAACTTAAACTTAGCGTACAAATGAGGTACAACAGTCGATCTGTAGGAAATTGGCGGTTTGCATAAGATTATTGCAATTGGCCTATTTTTCAAAGACTGAGCTCACTCGTTTCCCGCTATTTCACTGACGTGGAAATGCCAACCGATACCTGCTCAGAATGTATTCAAATTCAAATTCAAAATCTTTATTTTAATTTAGGTCACGAAATGACACTTATGAACGTCAAATATAAAAATTAACATAAATGTTCCCATCTTGAAGAGCTTTTAGTTAGATGCTTCGAGACGGCTCGCACCCGCGCTGCAGACGCAGTCTTTCTTGCAGCTCAACCACCAAGCAACAAGGTGTGTGAGCGGAGTTGGAGCGTTAGAGTTATTTCAGGAGGCTAAGCCGCCGTATGATATCGTAGGCAGCGCAAACGGGACGCTACCCAGTGCCTGACTGTTCGCTTATGACCAATTACCAACAGCCTCTTTGTAAAAATGCTTTGGCGTATTTCCGATATCTATTTTGCACATGCGAATCATTGTGCTGGCAATATTAAGCTCGTCGTCAGCTGGCACTCCGCGTCATCCTCTTATTTATTTGTGCTATTTGACTCTATTGTTATTCAATCGCGCGTCGCTCTCGGCGACCTTTACCAAAAGTGAAAAAATATGAAGAAATTATTTGAGAGCTTTATAAATTCGTGTTTAATATCAAAGCGTTCTCCTATCAAAAGAAATGCCATAACAAAGCGAAGTTATGTTAATAATTTGCGCACACAACGTTCTGATCGGAGCGCTCGGCGCCGGCCGCAACTCGCGGAGACCGGCCCGCCCACAGTTAATGCGTTATTAGGGTTCCGTAGCCGAATGGCAAAAAACGGAACCCTTATAGTTTCGTCAAGTCTGTCTGTCTGTCTGTCCGTCCGTATGTCACAGCCATTTTATTCTGAAACTATTAGCATTACACAGCTGAAACTTGGTAGGTAGGTGTATTTTGTTAACCGCTTTCTGATTCAGATACAAAGAGTAAGATAAATATATATTTAAGGGGAGCTCCCATACATGAAACTAAAAGCTAAAAATTCTTTTTTACTTAAACCTATGCGTGTGGGGTGTTTATGGATAGGTCTTTTAAAATGATGTGGAGGTTCCTAAAACCATTTTTTCTAAAAGTCTAAGGTTTGAGATAAAGACGCTTCCAAAGTATTAAAATGGGCATACGGAACCCTCAGTGCGCGGGTCCGACTAGCGCTTGGCCGTAGTGTATGTGTAAACCTATTTTAACTTTATCTCAATTATACCGTAATATACCTTAGGTCTGAAGGTATTAAAAAAAAGTACTGAGTTATTATTATTGTTGTCTTACCGCGGGTTGTATGCCCGCGGTTATCTGATATAATTATCTGATCTGTTTGCGCTTTGGGGAGGGAAGGGAACCCGCCGCGCCGAGATACCTCTTCGTTATCGCGCCGCATATTCTGCAACATTCCGTTGCAGCCTTCAGCCTCCGCCGCAGCTTTCTAGTATAGTCCTGCGTGCAGGATTGCACTATGAAGGAACGATAAACATCACTAATAATTTAATACCTACCCCCAGCAAAGCAATACCGAATTGCGAAAGAAAAGGAAATCTGACTTGAGTACTAAAATAATAAATTACCTCTTTACTTTAAAATCGTCTGGCTACAGTTAATACATCCGTAATTGTTATAAGCACGTTTCAAAAACAATAGAATTTCTAAGACCGGCAGTGATGCCTTGCGTGTACGTCGCACCTGCTGTATGAATGAAGAACAACGATTCTATGTATATTTCGCGCGAATCGCTGATCAGAAATTCAGCAGTAACGAGTTATACAATAGAATTAAAGCAGGCGTCGCGCCGTGCCTTGTACTCGTAAGTACGTGTTTACAAGCGACCCACGCCCGCGTCGCCACGGTGCTGGCTGGCGCTGGAGAATGGGGCGCATACGAGCATACGAGCATCTGCTCGCCGCGTCTTTGTAGAGACGAGAGTGCGATGTATTTACTGAGTTTCACAATTCTTGCTCAATTTGAAAACTGAAACTTACTCCACCTTTTTTGATTCTGAAGTTAACGCGAAAACTATTTTGGTTAAATGCCTGACTTTTCAAATTCTTTATAGCAACCGTGGTCACTGGCAGACTAATTAAACAATTAGAAAGTTACAAATCTACAGGAGAGAGGTACCCTAGGGGTAAGATCCATGCCCGTAAAACCTGTTTTGTTGTTTTACCTCCACCAAAATGGGGCGCATCTCCAGATGTCTTCCATCCGCTATGGATAGACTCTCATTATGGCCTGGGGTCGATGGCCCACGTGGCAGGCCAATATGCTCAGGTGAGGCTTTTCCGACAGAACCGACCTATCCTGCGTCTGCGGCTACAGTTCACAAGACATGGCTCACCTTCTGTCTTAGTGCCCTGGTCCCTGTTCTCTGGAATACCTCGTGTGTCCCAAGGCAATCAATGTCTTCAATTACTGGGCACAATTTAAGTCTTTTACATTCGACACGCTAAAAAGAAGTCATAGTTATGAAAAATTTAAACTACCATCACTCGTTTGTTAATTGACGTACTTACGCAGAAAAGCTTACTGTGCCTTGATCCTCCCGCATTGCACTTGCCTCTTGCGCCAGTTATCGTATTGTTTGTTTAGGTTAGGCCGCACATAACGAGCGCGGCTGCAGAAAGCTCAAGTGTGCAGAATATCCCACCACAAGAGGCTCGGGTAGCCTCGTCGGCACAAACGCGTGACAAACGGTCCTCGCGCAACAAAGTTGTGATATTTACTCAAACATTTGCCAACACGATTAATTGGTACAGATAGATGAATGATTTGAACTGATGATTAAAACTCTGACTACGGCTGACCGTATCTAGCTGTCGCCCGCCGCTCCTAACCCTCGGGAATAAGCGCACTCTCAACTCCGCTCATTACCAATACGATTCATTTCGTAGACTTGACATGCTCCATTGCGTTATTCCTAATCAGTAGTAATCAGATAGCTAAATTGATTAATAAGTGCTCGATGCGGCCGATCGCAATCAACCTCTCAGTGGTCTTTGTCTAAAGGAATTCATGCATGAATTCGGTTCGTAAGATACATGCATGAAGTTTACATAATTTTCATATTGTTCGTGTTAAAAGCTTCTAACTAACTCGAATAGCGGTGCTTTAACAGAAACGAGTAAACTCACTAAACAGAAATCTGTAAAATTAGTTCTAATTAGATTTCCGGAAACCTTTCGAGTTGTTAATTTAACAAGGTTGGTTTTAGAGGCGGGTATGTGAGTGCGGTGTAATAGTTGTACGATGATCGAGTCAGCTTCGGCTTCGTGCCTCCGCCTAACCTGGGCAGCCGTCAGCCGGGCTGCGGCTGCTGAAATTACTGTACGAAGCGCAAATCAACCGATATTTGTCAAACTAAACAATAACATAACCTTATTTAAAAAAACAGCTTTGTACTTACTAACTACTCCCCGCTGGACTGACATTTATTATTGTCATCATCTAGAGGTAGAGTATTATTTTTGGATCGATCGCCCGTAGTTGTATCGTTAATGTAACAATTAGCCGTCGATGCCGCGGCTGAGTCACCGCGTTTCTCGCGGCCGCGGACGGCGACTGCACGAATCCACCCTAATTTGCATCGGCAAAAATAGATGTTCCTTACGTGTCTGATCACCATTCCTACCGTATATTTTTTAATTCATTTTACTTCCATCACATATTTGTAATCAATGAGCGTCCGAGTATTGTGTGAGGGACGTCGATTCTCAAAGTTTTGCCGTGTCTGAGTGAGTCATAGCAGCGGGCAGATCGTCGCAGGTGAACGAGCGGTCGAAATGCACGGAGCGCCTAGGTGCAGCGCGTGCAACTACAGAGGGACAAATTAAAAATGACGTGGAAAATGTCGACGCCGTCGCCGCCCGCCCCGAGTTATTTTATTAACACTCACTATCGATTTAATGTGCCTAGAAAAAGTACTTCACTTTAAAACTCGTTTCGTGTGAACATGATCGCTTATATTATTCAGCCGGGCGCGATCGACGAACGCCACGGGCTATAATTATGCGACATCCTCACTACTCCCTACACCTTCGCTTGGTGCTAGAGTTTGAACTTCGGAAAGTCATTACGTCGGTCTGTCGTTTACGCTTACGCTCGATACATATTCGTCGGGAAACTACTGAGACTGTAAAAAAGCACGACGTTAACGATCCCCTCGTACAATGAAAGTAATTAAAATAATGGTACCGGGCGGCATCACGCGAGCTGAAGCGTTCACGTATCGCTCGCGTCGCGCTTCGTGCGGCCCCCGCCCCGGCCCGAGCGCGAACCGAAATTTACGAAAGGCGAATCCAATATTGTACGCGCTTTAAGCTGGTTCGATCGTTTTATGTATAAAAGAATATTGCCTTTCGTGGATGGATATGAATGAGTAGCGAGCGAGTCGCCATTGCGCTGTTTATTATTCATTAGACGACTACATGTCACGCAAGAGCATAAGCACGCACAAGCCCAGCGCTTCTGAAACTTTTCCGGTGCCTTTTCTCTGTCGCTCGAGGAAGCGGAGTGGGCGAGTAAAAAGTCGCCGTTAATTTGGAGCTGTCAAGAGCAGTAAGCGACGCATGTTGCGAACCGGTGGCGCCGCGCCCGCCGGATCGTTTATTCCTCTTTATTAATATTCAAACCTGGCGTTATGACGTTTGCGATTTGTTCTCGAGCGCGGAGCGACACAACAGCCTCTGTTAAATACGAGACACGCAACAAGCGAATTGTATTTGCATTTGACCTATAAGCGTGTCTTTTGTTCGCCGCCTGGCGACTCGCGAAGGGTGCCGCTGTCAGTTTTACTCGTCGGCGCCCGTTCACGTACTTTCCCCATAGACTTATATGTATTTAACTAGACACGCTGTTCAGAACAAATTTTGTGTTACATTTTCTAAACTGACAGAAGTGAAGTGTTGCCTTTGAATATTTTTGATTTCTCCTGTGCGGATGCGGATTATTGTCGTGCTTCTTAGGAAAGTCAATCTTAAGCTACTAAAGCATATACATTTAAATACATTATGATATTTTAAATCGTTTTCAAGTATTAGAGAAAATTAATAACTTAAAAAACTCAAAAAGAAATCACATCGATCCTTTTTTTTCATTTCTCCCAAACATGACAATCGCCATTACAACAGCAACACTGAACTGTCAAAGGTAGCAAAGAGTAATCGAACAGATATGACACGTCGCTGGTTTTTAGTTTTCTGCCTAAGATTCGATATAAGTACTTACGTATATATATTTTTTATTCGAGTGATAGATAATGTTTTATATATGAGAATATTTCATAATAGATCCTCAAAAATAATTAAGGGTCAATAATTAACAACCTACCAATATTATAACAACATAATTTGTACTTATCTAACAATACAACTGCTGTCAGTACAACATACAGATTTTTACTTAAAATCAGTTTTTTGCTAGTCTTGTAACATTGTAAACAATCTTGACATTCCTTTTTAACGAAATGATTCATTTTGTAATAAGATAAACTCAAATAAATCCTACTGGCCGATTTTCGTATTAGACAGTAATTCATTCATTTCTACCTATGAGACTTTTGTTTGGCATGTCTGTTTTTGGTTGATCTTTGGTTTTCTATGGAAATTGTGAGAAAACTAAAATTAATACTTTTATGTCTCAAATTAATCATTGAATCACTTAGATTTACTACAAACAATTTAACAAAATTATCGCTGACAAAGTAGGTGAAAATACGGGCACATAAACACATATTTACGTAATTTATCTATTTCGTCTTTTGACGTAAGGAACGTTTTGACGTGGTAGTTTCTGGTAACAGACTAAACGCAGATGCTCCATCTGGCCTAAACTTACCGTACCACAAAATTTGTTCTAAACAGCCTGTCTAGTGTAACATAGAGGTCGTTGACTTTCCCTTGCGACTAAATGTATTGTTCTCTATTTTACCATACAATTTTTTTGTTTAAGGAAACTGAGAATGACGCTCAAATTATTACGAAACATGGCTCAACCACTATCTATGACCCAAAAAACTAGTTTGGGAGCTACGATAGCACAGACAGACAGACACGTTAAACTTATAACTTATCTCTTTTTGCGTACACAAATAGAAGTACAACTTTGGTTATATAAGAATGTATTAAAGTATTATCGCTTAATCAGAATTATTCTATAAATTCGTTGATTCACTGTCTTCCACGGGGAAAATGAGCGATGCAATAACTGAGCAGTATGTTGTATTTGCATTTTTGTTTATTATAATTGTAGTTTATTTATATTTACTGCTTACTTGTTTTCCGTGCCTTCGCGTGTTTTTTTAGAAATCATAAACGGAATTAAAAAAAGTATTGTAAACACAGCTATTTACCGTACCTACCAGTTTTAGTCACTTTGGCTATATATCCGTCACATTTACAATTTATTCAAAGGGTTTATTATTGTCATACTTATGGCTCGCTGCAGAGTGCACGGAGCGCATAAGGGCGAGTGCATGCCGTGCGCCGATTAGCATCGCGTCCTCTTCGGCTCCACACGTGCGAGCCCGCGGAATATAAAACGACACCGTCGCTATCTCTCACCGCGCCGATCTCACTCCGCGGGGCTTCTACGGCGACCTGCAGGCCTAACATGCATCACACATTATTTATTTTGATCGACATGACAAAATTAGTCAAAATTAATCTATGCTATTTTATCATATTCCCTAACATGCCAACCACATTGGTCAAATTTATCCAAAACGATAACGAGATATGTCTATTTCTAACCATTTACTCAATTTTATGTCAGATTATGGCTCAAAATGATCAACTTGACACAATGACAGATTGACTCGATATTGCCCACAGATTAGTAAGAGTTTGTCTAATATTGCCCAAAGATAATGAATTCAAACTATTAATTTTAAGCTATCTTCTGCACACCGCTCTCTACCTATTCAACTTTGTTTCCTCTACCCAAAGGATGTCTGGAAGAGATCGCTTCCTGCGATAAGACCGCCAATATTGTACTTGTGATCGTCTGTTTTAATGTTTTGTTGTGTCCTTTTTTTGTGTAATAAAGAATATTTATTATTATTATTAAATATCTTAGGGATAAAAAATGTTCCACGGGGACTTTCTTTTCAATATTTTTACACTTTATTGTTTTTGACAGCTTAGGATAAAATATGGCACGACACAGTCACATATTTTGGCTCTAAATATGTTGTTTTTCATTTATCGTCGACGCTAATGTTGGATGATAATGTTCCACGGCAAAATATCAAAATTCGATAAAAAATGTGTCGCATATTAGGGTTCAATGATAATTTTGTCATATTTCGAAATTTGACAGTACGACATGACTTTCATGGCAGCCATGTTAGCAACTGTGGATAAGTCGATTTTTGACAAACAAACTCGATAGAATGTGGCGGTAAATTTTTATCACGGCGTGCATGCTAGGCCTGCACGAGGCCTCGCATGATGGAACTTATTTCTATTACTTACCTACGAGTTTCACTGTTTTACCGAAAAAGTCAAGTAATAAATCCACGTAAAAAAACTACTGCATGCAAAAAAAACTACTGCAAAAATGCATGGAAATCGTGACCCGAATAAAGCAATAACAGTATTTTCTTTGAAAAAGAAAATTCGATCGGTGAATTTTTCGTATACGAACTGCACGAGAATTGGCCTCCTGAGTTTTCCTCGTTGTCGTTTAATTTACCCGCGAAATCCCTCCAACTACAGCGAGACGAGTCAAAAATTAAATTATGATGTGCGTCGCGTCGTCGACGTCGGCCGCGGGCCGGGGCAAATGGAGTGCATCGACGAAACGGTCCGCGAGCGCGCCCGAGGGCGCGGCGGCTCGGCCGTTGTCGCTTCGGTGGGAAAGAACAATACGGAAACTGTAACGATTCTAAGCATCGGCGGGCGTAAGATGCGCGCCTCTTAACTTATCGTAACGACGCGATACCGGTGTCGGGGCATACATGATAGACCTACTGTTGTGCTCTTTTTACCATAATTATCAATCGCGGTTCTCGTCCCCGAGCGTTTCCCAGGATTCGTCCCAGTTCGCAGAGAGCCGCCTGCGAAACGTTAAAATGAAATGTTCGTCAAATAACAGCCGTGCATCGTGCGGTACTCGAATGGAATGATTGATGGCTATTGTACATTAAGGGAGTGCCTCAACTCACGGGAGCCAGCGGAATACCGGATGGCAATTATTATAGGCCCGCTTAAGCACTCTGGGCGCCTAATGCTAACGCGAACATGATATTATTTTATAATTGGAATGGTAACTTCTTATTTTTTTATTTTTTTCAACTTGAACCACACAAAAAGAGTTATTTTCATCTGCCTCAGTAGATTATGAGTCACACGGGCCTAGGCCAAGTGGGTCTCATTGCTTAAAGTTGCGTGGTGTTGTTGTCCTGTAAAAAAATCCTGACGATGCGGCATGTGTTTAATATGACCGCCTCCTGCATAGATATGTATGTGTATTCAGGTATATCAAGAGTACGTAATGCTGTAATTAAATGTCTGGGGATAACTTCTGTACTGCACAGCGACGGCACCACAGAATATATAATAGTACTATGAATACCTTATCCATTCGCTATACATATAATACTTAGTATTTCGTCCTTTAACTCTGTGTACTTGTGAATTTTTCGGTAATGGATTTGTGGAGGTTGTGTGTATTTGGAAATGAAATGGATGGATGTGTGTTGGAATGTTGAATGAATGCCCTACCTAAAAAGCTGAACTTCTTGGATGAATGGAAACTTATTATTATTATAATTCATTAGTTTTTATGTGGTCAGTTACCGTCTTGTGGTAATCTATGACCTTGTAAATAGATAATGGAATTTGGCATTTATCATAGTAAATTACTACTAGTGCTTAAGAAGATATGCATTTGAATTCATAAGCGAATGTATATAGACGGTAGTTTTTGTAGTCGCGGGCGAGCGTAGCGCGGGCCACGGAGGCCTAATTATCGCTGTTCTCTGCCGGCCGCGGCCACCACCCCGTGCCACATGCACGTTTCCACTGATGAAATGTTGCGACCTATAAAATTCCCGCTGATTATGTGTTTTCGGCTGATCGTCACCCGACGCCGCCGCGGCAGCCCTGCCGCTGCGCGCGCGGAGTGACGCGCCTGTCGCTCGAGTCTTTGTAATGCAGCTCGCACTCTTTACGTCCATTTATTCAATCAATCAATCAATCAATCAATCATTTATTTGCGTCAAATATGGTATACAAGTTGTCAAATTACAGTAGGTAAATAAAAGAATCACATATTTGGGCTACATAAATTAGCATGCAAATGTCAGGATACAAAAAAAATATGATAATTATAATATAATATGTAGTTCAAATGTCAAAGTACTGAAATTGCCTTCTCAACCTAAATTCCTTTTTTATTAAAAAAGTCATCTAGACTATAAAAATTATGGTGGTTAAGCCAGCGGAACAAATGTCTTCTAAATACTGGTAAATTATAATTTTTAAAGGCATTAGGTATATGATTGTAAATTTTTACGCACATAGCAAGACAACTTTTATTAAATCTAGAAGACTTAGGATTTTCCTTTACTATAAGCCGAAGGGGATTTCTACGTACCCTTGTGTTTTTGAGATCGTAAGTCGATCCAAATAGATCCCTATGTCTGAACACAAAATGGCATACCTCATATATATACAGGCATGGTAGCGGTAGTAGAGCAAGATTTTTAAAATGGGGCTCACATGAATTACTTGGTGCAATCCCATTGATTGCCCGTATACATTTCTTTTGTGAAATAAAGACTTTATTTTTGTCTGTACTGTTTCCCCATATGACGATAGCATAACGAATTATGGACTCAATATACGCTTGATACGACAAGATAGCAGTCTTTCGATCAGTGACTTTTTTGATCTGGTGAATAGCGTAAACAAATTTATTAATCCTTTTGCAAAGGTCAGCTACGTGCATTTTCCAATTCAAGTCTTGATCTAGAATCATGCCTAGAAATTTTATTTGCGATACCTGCTTTATTTTCAACACGTTAAGATTAAAGTTAAGATTGGGATTTTTTGATTGATTAAATTGTATATAGTTAGATTTATCTAAATTTATTTTTAAGTTATTGTTAATTAGCCATTTCAAAATTTTTTCGATTGTGTCATTAATGTCCTGTTCATGTCTGATTATTGAATTTTTATTTCTGTTAGTTGTCACTATAATGGAGATGTCATCGGCATATAAAATACATTTATGTTCCAACATGTCCACAATATCGTTTATAAATAAAATAAACAAAATAGGGCCCAATATACTTCCCTGTGGGACACCAAAATTATTATTTCTATAATTAGAGTAATAAAACTGCTTTACATTATTGTTTACTTTTGTTATCATGACACGCTGTTTCCTATCATGAAGGTATGATGACAACCATTGAAGGGGTAGGCCCCTGATGCCAACTGTTTCTAGCTTCTGCAACAGCAGATCATGTGGCACAACATCAAAGGCTTTCGATAAGTCTAAAAATATTGCGGTTGTTAATTTGTTATTATTAATACTAGTCAATATTGCATCAACCAGATTGAAAATTGCTAGTGTAGTGGATTTACTTTTTTGAAAGCCGTATTGTTCACTTTTAATAATGTTGAATTTGTTGCAGAAACCTAACAGTTGAGAGTACATACATTTCTCGAACACTTTTGATAGGATCGGAATAAGTGTTATAGGACGGTAATTATTGACGTCTTCTCTATCACCTTTCTTATAGAGCGGTTTCACTATGGATAATTTCAAAGCATCAGGAAAGGTTCCCGATTCAAAAGAGTGATTTATTAGGTGTGTAATAATAGTGATCAGTTCATTTATGCAGGTTTTAATAAGTTTTGTGTTGATGTCATCATAACCCACAGAAGTAGTATTATTTAGTGAGTTTACCTCCTTTCTAATTTCCTCCTCAGTCATTGCTCGAAGGAACATTGAGTTTGTAAGAGACACATTGTTACCTAACTTTATATTGTTATTTAAGGTATTTGTAGAGTCAATGAAAAAGTCATTAAAAATATTAGCTATGTCAGATGGATGATTGATATGTATGTCATTTTTTATTACCATAGGGATATCATTGTCAATTTTATTAGTACCTAATTCATTTCCAATAATATTCCATGTCGCTTTACATTTGTTTTTGCTGTTGCGGATGAATTCCATATTTGAGTGTTTTTTTGATCTATAAATGCATTTTTTTAGAACAGTTGAATATGATAAGTATTTCCGTTTATCGTCAGTTGTTTTATTTTTATAGTATCGATAGCGAAGTACCCTTTTTGTTTTGCAACTTTTTTTCAAACCTTTGCTTATCCACCTTTTATTGTTGTTTAATCTGTTGCATTTAACTCTCAGACTGGGGAAACATAGATTATAAAATAGGCAGAACTGTTCATGGAAATTAGTAAACGCTACGTTAAAATTGGTTTCTTCGTATACCTCCGACCACGAAAGGCTTTTCAGACAATTTCTGAACCTCTCCACATTTTCAGCACTGAAATCTCGTTTGTAAACAAAATAAGAGGCAGGCCTAGATACCTTGCGCTGTATAGAGAAGCTCAAGAGCTGTGCAGTTTCATGGTCAGACAGATACAACGGCAGTACCAACGCAGTTGCATCTTTTATGTTGCTGAGGATGTGGTCTATACATGAGTCTCTTCGAGTAGGCTCATCGATATGAATCTTAAGGTTATAGCTATAAGCTAGGTCTCGCAAATAGTCAGTGATTCTACCTGGCTTTAAGGTATTAATATTAAAATCACCTGCAACAACCAGCTTGGTATTCGCTTTGCATCTTTTCTGGAAGTCATGCAACATAGAGTTCAACCGCTGCAAAAAAAGTGTAGGGTCAGAGGATGGTGTCCTATAAACGGAAATGACTATCAATTTATAAGATGGAATTTCGACACCGCACACTTCGAACACGTTTTGAGTAGCATATTTCCTTAAACATTTTAGTTCAGTGTAGGATGCCTCATTTTTTATCAAAATACAAGATTAACGTGTGCTTCGCGAACTTGTATATTGCTGTGCTGTCGCTTGCGAATGCTCATTTATTTATCGATTGCGAATGAACTCTTACCAGCCGCTGCCGCCGCTAACTATACCTAGGTCGACGACCTACGGGCGAATGCCGTTTAAAACAGGGACAAATCGCAAATGTTCGACATCGAAAGCGGTTTTATATGCGACGGTCCACCGAGGAGGTATTTTTGTTCAAATTATTGTGTGCGTTAATTTCCATTAGCCACAATTGCTCCATAATTTCTCCACCTTCGGCCATAAAAATGTATTTTAGCGTTAATTACAAAAGAGTTACGGACTCGCAATCGTTTATCGAAATATTTACTGGGCCATTTGATTTCATGCTACCACTGTAAGGTTTTTTAAGTTCAGAAGTTATGAAACAGTTAAAATTGAAGTTTTCTGTCAGCGTGCATCCATTGTAGGTACCTACTTAATGGAGGTCTTTATATTTTCGATATTCCTACTCTCGATCTCGTCGTCTAGTGTTAGGTAGATACTTTTACTGGTCGCTGTGGTTTCGGCCGAACTTAATAACTATCAATCGATTCCATTCTATGACTACCTTACCCCAATTTGGCAAGCAAATTTGACTATTGAAACACTGTCATTGTATCGAGTCAAACGGATGCCGAATTTCCGCGGAGGGAAGCTCGCGGTGAATTCATTTAATATCACCTAGCGATATTGTGAGCGTAACGAGAGATGGTATCAGGAGTCGCTGTTCAAACACGGCTCCGCTCGTGACTTCCTGCAGCACGCGGAGCACGTGGCGCGCCTGGCTGGTGGCGAGCGCCTCGCACACGCGCCGGATATAGGTACCTCTACCCACCTCTACCTACCTACGAGTGCGTAAGCGAACGCTTTCGGCCCGCACCACTTTTTACACGTTCTTCTAAGTACCTACCCGCGTTTCTTTTTGCTAATGTTCATGGTTGGAACTGCATTGTACAAGTTTTTTAAAATTCGTTCCATCGAATAAGAGGTCTGTTTACCATCACGAAAACTGAAAAACGTTAAAAATGGCTTTCGTTTTAAGTAAATAAGCCAGTGAAAGCTACATCAAAGAGTCCTCTAGCGGCTGGCCGGGCCGCTATTGTAAACAAACAGCGACGCGGAAACGTAGACGAGTAGGTTGTCACGGTGGCAGGTACCTCGTATTGCACGAGAAGAAAGAAATAGGTAGAATAGAAGTGGCGCAATTCGCGAGCGGGAGACGTCGCGTGGCGCCCGAGGCGCGCTTTTTACAGGGTAATTTGGAATTGCAAGACAACAGTTACACGGCAATACACACAAAAGTCCGGATTTTTTCCAGACATGTATTGGTTGAGTTTGCATTGTCCCGAAAACAAACAAAGCAAAAATGAAATGGATGAAAATTAAATTTAATTTTTGCCTGTAGCAGGAAGTTGTACGGGTACGGCGCGTCTGTGTGATCACGTGTAAATAAGGGGGGTTTTATTTGTACTACCATAAAATTTAAAAAAAAATATAATGTCCTTTGGAGGCCTTTGCCCAGCAGTGGGACAGTTTAGGCTACGGAAAAAAATGACAGCTGATTGTCAGATAAATGTTTTCCAGGATTTCTAAAAATGATCTATCTCTTATAGATTTTGATGTGCTCTTTTCGAATTTTAACTTTGCCACTTATACAGAAAATATCAAATCACCAGGATAATTAACATATGTATTAATGCTGCGATTCCAATAAAATAAATAATCTTTTGCATTGTTGAATGTCAATGGAATGAATCTGAAACAATGTTAAGAACTTAAAACAGATATGTACGACTTCATGCTGATGATGATGTGGAGTGACGGGCTGTGTGTGTGTGTTGCAGCACAATGCATCGCGCCGCTGGGCATGGAGAGCGGGCAGATCCCGGACCGCGACCTCAGCGCCTCCTCCTCCTTCAACGACGGCAACGTGGGCCCGCAGAACGGCAGGTAAGCTCGTGCCCCTTCACAAGTGTCCAACGCTAACGATAACGCCAACGGAAACCCTCACCACTAGGACTGACAGGATGGACTGATCATCAGTCTGTATGTGTCATGTCATGGCGTTTTAATTGTTAAATTCTATCAAATTATTTGTGCGTTTGCTACTTGTCTGAGTATCATTTCTACTGCTTAGCAGATTTATCTGTGAAAAAATTGTTTTAATTCCTAAGTTGCTAGGCGGATGATTGTCCCCAAAATTGGATTTGTTTTTCTAATCTCCTACAATTTCCTAGGTAGGAGAATATTGAACATCACATCACCCACATCCTTGTTTTATATTACATACCTATTATATAATATTAATTTTTATATAAGGTCACCTCGTTTTAAGTGATAATATTTAAAGGGCCGATTCAGCACAATATTTTAATCATTTTTGTAAAAAACGCTTTGGGTTTTTATCCGCTAGTTTTTGAGAAAATTGGAGACTACGGATTTTTTTTCTTCAGTTTTTTTTTTTATTAATTAAGGCTATAGAAAAAGAAGGTTTGGGCATTGAATTGAGAAAGGCGAAGCCGATGACGTAGATAATTTTTTAAATTGTCAGGGTGCTGTTTTTAAAAATGATATTGTCTATGTAAAGAAAAATTATAAAAAAAATAATCTCGATTTTCCAAAAAACAATGATAGTGTCCTGTTTCTTTGATGTACACAAAGCCACTGTGAAAATATTATCACTCAAAATGATTTGACCTTACCTATATAAACCAGGGTTAGGCCCGGTCAAGCGACGGCCCTGCTACATCTTCTTGACCCCTCTGATGTGTTTCGTGATGCAATCGATGCCTTTCTTATCTTGTCAGAGACTATACGACGCGTGAATTTAAATCACAACGAGGTAAACATTCTATTAGCTGTGTACAACACGTCGCTTTTGAGCAAACAGAGCGGATATTAGGTATGTGGAGCTAAGTGAGGACTTGATGAAAGGCGCTCGTAGTCGCAGGTCGCAGGTCGCAAGGCCTCACGCAGCGATACCGCGCCGAGCCCGCGGCGACGATGCCGCTCGCGGCCTCGCGGGCGACACGACGGAGCCGAAGCACCCCTGCGCGTAACTTGGAAACGATCAAAGCAATTGCGAGTACCTATTAGCGAAGCGACTTGCCGCACTAACACAATTCCGAACAAAGATACTCGCTCCATTGTCAAGTCAAACGCTACACGTTTTGAGGCATTATATCAACTAACTAACTATTGTCTCTATCTTGCGATCACTTTGAAGTATTAAGTGTATTTATTCTTTGTAGTTGACAGTTTCATGATGCCCTAATCGCTTCGAAATAAGCAGGTGAACTGCTAAAAAAATATCGAAAAAGTTTAGACCTTTAATATTTTATTCGATTCAACCATTGATTCGAACTTTCCTGGGTTCATAAATAAATATCAGAAATACTATATTTTTCAGTTTCTTTCAGTTCAGTTCCAGTTTGTAACGACTAACCGATTTAATAAATGCTTAACATTACACAAAATTTGGTTTAGTTTGCTCTAAATAAAATGTACTAATAGTCTGAGGTAACTTAATTGGGTTTTGTGTTATCTATATCCATGTGTTATTTACGAGTATATCTATTCCATTATAATTATGTTTCCCAAATAAAAATAAAATAAAATACAAAGGTCATAAAACGTTCATAGCCAGTATTTTACAAAAGTTCAATCAATAAATAAATTGTAGTGGCATGATAGGTAAAAGCTATCCGCTGACTGAATTGAATAGGAAATATTATCGCACTAGGAATATCGAAGGCAGCGCGCGTAATTGGCTTGACTTGAGCTGGAACTGCAATTGGACGGTTTTTAAAATTAATTCTGTTAACAGATCGATAATAATATCCGTTAAATTGCAAACGCAAGTGAGTTAGTTGTTACGTTCATGATTTCACGATTCGAAAGAGTGGCAACCGCATCACCTGTCCGCAAATATGAATAATTGAATAGTGCAAATGGGCTGGAACTGAAAGGTTAAATCCGTAGCGGGTTTATCATTAGCGGCCGTAAGCCAGCTTCATTAGGCGCGTTTAATTATGCAGGGACGCGGCCGCGGCTCGCGCACGCACCGCTCACTCACAAGCGTCTTGCTGCAAAGAAGTAATTCTGTAATATCACCGATTTCCTTAGTTCTGTCTGTTACAATAATAACTAGACTTGGGTCAGTGTCTCGTTTGCAAACTAAACATGTCAGGTTACGCCCGATTATTCACGGTAGAATAAACAAGATACCCGAACGATAGCGTCGCATATTTCGGGTCGTCATCAAGAGATTATGCCGCTGGCATCCCGTCACAACATCAGCGTCACAGCGTCAGCGTCCGCTTTTGTCGGGCAGTGTAATTATTATGCAGCGGCGCGGCCTGCGGTCGGCTCGGCTCCCGGCGCGATCGCCGCACCGCGCGACTTTACACGCACCGCCGGTTATCCGCCCTAATGTTCCAGCAAGGCCCGAACCTTCCCAATTGACCCGCCGAACTGAACTAATTCCGTACCCTTTACACAATAGGTATTATATTCTTCACTTTGAGAATATTGCTATTATAATAGTAATGTAGCCGCCGCGCTGGGATTTTGCGTGCCATTAATCTGTTTATATACTTAATATGTAGCAGTTTGTAACTCTGTGTAGGATTGCAGAGATGAATTCATTCGTATTCTGAAAACGTACATGTATAGTATTAGTTAATAAGTAGTGTAGAGATATGTAGTACTATTATATATTCTGTGGTAGAGATTTTACAGTTTTAACAAAAATAAACTATAAATTCTTAAATAAACGATTTACTCTCTGAAAAAGAACTCTATTTTATTCGTGGCCATCGAATTGCGACCACCTCTAGAGCCAACCATCAGAGCACCAACTCCACTAAGAAATTGTTCGCCTAAAATGGAATCTTTTTGTTGAAGACAGTTAATATAAAACCAGGGCTCTTAACGTTGTACCGTAAAGTTTATTTTCCTGACTAGTGTCAGAAATAATAATTAACGGATAGTAAAAGGCCGAGCAAGAAGGGTTTTAGGTTATGCTGGTCACCAACACGCTTTCTTTCAAAGAGTAGGTATATCGTTTATTTAAGACTTGTTAGTGTATTTTGTTTTTGAAGTCGTTTTAACTATTTTTGTTAAGTTTATTTTATGGGGTGCTCTACAGTACCCATTAGCGCCATGATACTAATTAAATTTATTATTTATACCAATAAAATGCTTTGTCCTGAATGACTGACTTATTGATTGACTGACTGACTGACTGACTGACTGATGGATCAACGCACAGCCTAAACCGCTGACTGTAGAGACCTGAAACTGGGAGGGTGTATTCTTTGTGTGACGAAGGGATCCGATAAGAAAGGATTTTCAGAAATTCCACCCCTAAGGGGGTCAAAAAGGGGTGCAAAGTTGTATGGGACAACCAGATCCCTTGGTCCAATCTACTTCAAATTTTGCATACACAATTTTGTAAAAGAATAAATTGACGGAGGACTTATTTTGTATTTTATTGAAATTCATCTCTTAAGGGGGTTAAAAAGGGGTGCAAAGTTATTATGGTTATTATATTAATTTATATTGGTATTGATATTAATACTCTTTAGTGCTTACGATATTTTTTATTTTTTTATTTTTGACAGTCATTTGACATATCTGAGACAGAATATTTGACACATGTTTGTTATTGATGTTGCTCGAGAAGAGATTTTATTCCTTAAAATAGTAAATAACATTTTTTGTGTTTAAACAGCGTAGGTATCAATCGGTCTGTGTCCAGTGTAGATTGCAGATCGTATGTTCATATTGTCGGTGGACATTCTACGCTGCTCCTGTTGTCGAAAGGTGTCCAATCTGGAACTTTTCTGCAAACTTTTCGTGGGGGACCTATGTTTAGCAGTGGACGGCTTTTGGATGTTGATGATGATGGTGGCGTAGATCTTTACATAGAATTGTCCCTTTCAATTTACGATTGCTATTCAAGAAAGTAGAGTAGGTATTCGCTATAACCTTTGAATAAAGTAAAATAGCGGAAGATACGGCATGTCATACTAATTGTCAGCTAAAAAATGGCACTACACATTCCTTACGTCACACGTCTTATAAATGTCACCCGCACACGCAATATAAAATATGATAGATAGCTAATTTACCATGGAAGGCTATAGTTTAATGCGTATAGGCTTATAAATTTTCGCTACGATCTATGGGAACGGAGTTAAACTAAAACGCGCGTACGAAGTCGCGGGCGGGCCGCTAGTTAGCACACAAAATGGTGACTATCAGACGCAAAGACATGTTACGATTGTTACTAGTCCAAGAACACTATGCGTGCATATAAGATTTGAGGGTTTCTCTCGATTACACCAATATCCCATCATCAGATCCCGACTTGGCATGAATGGGGCCAATTACGAAATATAGTATCATTGTAAGCGTTTTTTTTTTCAAATCGGTCCACGTAACGTTTTTACAAAATAGGTAAATATAAAAATACCATAGCCGAATAGAGCATTTCCACCTTTTAAAGTCTGTAGAAAAACATACAACATGATGTTAGTACTCGTATGTTAACTAGAAGTGTCAAGTGCTTTTAAAATCTTACAACACGAACGGGCCTAAA
This sequence comes from Pyrausta aurata, assembly GCA_963584085.1. Taxonomy (NCBI): domain Eukaryota; kingdom Metazoa; phylum Arthropoda; class Insecta; order Lepidoptera; family Crambidae; genus Pyrausta; species Pyrausta aurata. The sequence continues at coordinate 26,547 of CAUZXH010000222.1, forward strand.
AGTAATGCTGTAATTACACAATATAATTTGAAATTAGTGGCATCTCAATCACTTGTCACGAAAAGTATCTAAATACTTTATTGTGGTGCGGTGCTGGGATCGCCCCGAGCCGTCACCGCCGCGCGCCCTGTGTACGGAGCGCCTCCCCGCAGCTGCGCAGGTAGCCCGCTTTGATGTGGTTAAATGCTAGTCTGCGGGACAAATGTCATTTGGCAGGAATTATGCGCTCGCAATTCAGTTATAGGCTGGTAATTGGATCGCGGGCCTTTGGTCGGTGAATGGCGCTTGATCGGTGGCACGAGCCGTAACTAAGCGCCCAACGTGAGGCAGCTTTGAGTCAATTGTACAAAAATATGAAAATTTGTTCTTTCAAATAACAAATGGGCTGCTGCCAGTCAGTAGATTAGGATGTTGGTTAAACGACACATAATATACCAACACACATTTTGATTTTCACACATATTTGATGTACGAGTATCACTGTATATTTTTCAAATCATCTCCGACTAAGGCGTAGCAGTAGCTTGTTGAGTCTAAGCTAACTAAAGTATCTCCTCGACTTTTCTTATTTGCTATCGTCTGCATTTCGGTTTAATTTCAAATGAACCTGCTTGGTTATTCGAAATTGTTCATTCATTGGAACTGCTGTCCCAGCTGCTTTTTAGGGTTCCGTAGCCGAATGGCAAAAAACGGAACCCTTATAGTTTCGTCAAGTCTGTCTGTCTGTCTGTCTGTCTGTCTGTCTGTCTGTCTGTCTGTCTGTCTGTCCGTCCGTATGTCACAGCCACTTTATTCTGAAACTATTAGCATCACACCGCTGAAACTTGGTAGGTAGGTGTATCTTCTTTACCGCTTTCCGATTCAGGTACAAAAAATTTGAAAAAATGATATTAAAGGGGAGGCTCCCATACATGAAACTAAAACCAAAAAAATTTTTTTTACTCAAACCTATACGTGTGGGGTGTTTATGTAGGTCTTTCAAAATGACATTGAGGTTTCTAAAACATTTTTTAGGGTTCCGTAGCCGAATGGCAAAAAACGGAACCCTTATAGTTTCGTCAAGTCTGTCTGTCTGTCTGTCTGTCTGTCTGTCTGTCTGTCTGTCTGTCTGTCTGTCTGTCTGTCCGTCCGTATGTCACAGCCACTTTATTCTGAAACTATAAGCATCACATAGCTGAAACTTGGTAGGTAGGTGTATCTTATTCACCGCTTTCTGATTCAGATATAAAAAGTAAGAAAAAAATATTATTTAAGGGGGGGCTCCCATACATGAAACTAAAACCTAAAATTTTTTTTTACTCAAACCTATGCGTGTGGGGTGTCTATGGATAGGTCTTTTAAAATGATGTTGAGGTTTCTAAAACCATTTTTTCTTAAAGTGTAAGGTTTGAGATATAGACGCTTCCAAAGTGGTAAAATGGGCGTCCCCCCCCTCTAACTTTTGAACTAAGAAAGTGAAAATTTTGAAAAAAATATATGATGTAGAACTCAACAAAAACTTCCAACGAAAATTGGTTTGAAGGAGATCGAACCAGTAGTTTTTGAGATATTGCACATTTTTATCAACCGCAAATATAACTTTGTCTTTCATACAAACACTATGAAAAACAAAGTTATTTTTGCTGTCGCAATATATTGTGATGTTTTCGTTAAGTGAAAGTAAGTGGACCCTGAATTCAGTTAAGGGTGGCACGGAACCCTCAGTGCGCGGGTCCGACACGCACTTAACCGGTTTTTTCTAAAAGTCTAACGTTTGAGATATAGACGCTTCCAAAGTGGTAAAATGGGCGTCCCCCCCCAACTAACTTTTGAACTAAGGAAGTGAAAATTTTGAAAAAAATATGTAATGTAGATCTCAATATAAACTTTCAACGAAAATTGGTTTGAGCCAAATTGAACTAGCAGTTTTTGAGATATAGCACATTTTTATCAACCGCAAATATAACTTTGTCTTTCATACAAACACTATGAAAAGCAAAGTTATATTTGCGGTCAACAAAATATTGTGGTATTTGGCTAAGTGGAAGTAAGAATCCCTAATTCAGTTAAAGTTGGCACGGAACCCTCAGTGCGCGAGTCCGACTCGCACTTGGCCGGTTTTTTGAATCAGTCCAATTGTTCTTCGATGCGACACAACTAACACGTAATTTGAATACGCCAAGTAGGCCAGTGCGAGTAAGTAGTTGTTTGGGTTAATATAGTCCAATCAACGAAGCTTTTGTGACCCGAATAATTCTCCCGTCGTTGAAACTTGGCACATAGTGAAAATAAGTAATACAGATTATAGATATACAATAATCCAATGATTTTTTTTACGAGAAGTTAGGTATTTATACCTAAACATGGAAATCGTTTATAACTCTCTGTGAAAAAATTCTCAGTCTGAAATTGTTCGTGTATACGTATGTATGTTTATGTTAGAACAGGTAAGAATAAGAATCCAATATTTTTTCGATTTCCGAGGTACTCAAAATTAAACTTTTTGCATTTTGCTCTATAACTTCTACCGAAAAAATTCTCTGCTCATTTTTGTTTTTTAATATGGTTTTATTTACGTATATAAGTAGCTTTATTAAGTTATCCAAAACATTTTTCGTTTCAATACTACAATTCTTATTATTACTTAATTATGGCTCGTGAATAATTGCTCAGGCAAATTAAATGCATTTCTTAGTTAGGGGTCGCTCTATCGCAGTAGATTTTTCAATAATCCAATTAAAATTCCACTAAATACCAAGTTTTTAAAATATCAATAACGGGAAATATTGAATATTACCGCCACTTAGAACCGACCGGGCGCGCGGCAGAGCAGTGGTGCGTGTGCTCATATCTAAAACGTACTGCAGTCAGTCTATCTGTATAAAAAAATGATGCAAGTGTTTGTAGGTAATGGCTGTCACCCGCGATAGCCCAGCAGCTAACTTAGGTGGTCTTGGAACTTGGGCACACGGGTTCTAATCCCAGTGCATCACATCGTATGTTATTTATTTGTATGTATGTTCTTATGAGTTCTTTTTACTTTTTTTTAAACAAAATATTGTGTTTTTGCAGTGATTATTTGCCAGTCGAATTCCGTCCTTATGTGTTAGGACGTAAGGCTTATTTTGGCGGACGACTGACAGCGGAGTCTGGAACGCGGCGTGTGTTTATTGTGATTTCTGTTGGGTGAGAGTAGTTCTTATTTTCATAAGCGGAAGGCTTGTAGTCGGCTGTGATGGATGATTGAGGATTCTAGAATGCCGTCTATTGTATTTCGGCGCCCGCGCACTCCATAGCTATCGTATAACTATAGTATACTATTATTAAATTATTGTGACGGTATTTAGCGCGCGGTCCTTAAAAGTCATTCTGTACAAAGAAAGACATTTCAGTTTTCGTTCATCTCAGTTACCTACTTGACCAATCAGAGGACAACGACTCAACGCAATATAATAATTACGTAAAGAGTTTAACGAGAAATTAAATGAAAAGATGGACCAAGAAATAAGTAAACGACTATGGAAAAATAAATGGCTTAAGCGACACTATGACAGATATTGGTCTTAACTGAGTTGTAATCAGCAAAATTTTCTGCGTTGTTTGAGCTGGGTTTGGTGTAAATCAGGATTGTTGTAAAATATGTTCATAGGAATATCAATTAAAAATTACATTTGATAAAATTAAATTAAAAACACGATTTTTCTAAAAATCTAGGTAGAACGTACATTAACGATCTGATTAATGAAAAATATGACTGCCCCATTACCTATAGATTCAATGGAAATCAAAATACTGTTGGTTCCTCCGCCGCAATCTGCATCAGCAAGAAGCCTTTGTACTTTAGGCGTTGCAGAAACAGCATTCTAAGGGCTTTATTAAATGTCACTTTTAGCGCCTTTTGCGTATAGCTGACCCAAAGGGAGCCCGAGTAGAGCAACTGGCAGTGTTTGAGGTTAAGACCTCCGTGTGTGTTTTTGACATTTAGAATAGATTTGAAATTCTTTTAGAGAAGAAGAAATGACAGAAAAACATACATAGTCAGATTGATTCCCGATTTCCGATTAATTATCTGTTTACATTGTTTCTTAATAAAGTGAATATTTAATCAGTACCTACCTATTTTTAATACAAAATTATTTAATCTGCAAGTAAGAACAGGCAGTATGCTTTAAGGAGAGTTAACTTAACTTCATTACTACATCGAGCAAACCTCCGGGCCAGCATATAACTCCGGAATACCAAGGCGTATTTAAAAAAAAATAGAATAAGCGACACTAAAAGTCTACTAATTAATAATAAATATTGTTGGTTTTCTAATTTTCTTGTTGTATTTATAATTAAATTTATTTTATATTTGGTTCAAGTGATTAAACTAGACTGGTTGCACCCGCGATAATTTCTTATAACCCGAAACCGCACCGAATTATTGGTTTATTTCAATAAGTTTTAGTGTTGGGAAATAAGTATAAGTTATCGAAATAATATTTTTAGTGTAATTTATTAAAAAAACAAAGAGATAAGTTTTTTAATAAAATCATACAACGCAGTAATTATAATTTGTTACATAATAATAATAGTTCCCCTAGCCGATTTCGACTACGGTGGCCAGTCACAACGACTAACCGTCTGCGCGGGACATATTACAGTGCACAAGTGTGTGCGCAAACACAGGTGCACTATCTATTCCTTTCATTCTCATAGCCCGATGGGCCAGCAATCTGACACAACCGGAGAGAGATCAGGCGCAGGACCAACGGCTTTACGTGCTTTCCGAGGCACGGGGGTGGAACACCGCCAACTTCCAAACTCCGGGCTTCCCTGAGATTTTCTGAACTGAAAAACCCAGGTACATATTTTTGGCCCGACCTGGGAATCGAACCCGGGACCTCTGGCGCAGCCGTCGCTTAAAAATGCGACCCTCTTACTGCTGCGCCACCGAGGCAGTTGTTACATACTACACAGAAAAAAAGATTTTTAAAATATTTTACACAAACACCTTTCTCCACTTTGATTTGTCTGTATCAGAACATTCACTTTTAACATATTTCTACATCATACATCTTGGCCGAGAAATATTAAACAATCAAACTTCGACAAAACCATGTAAAAACGTAAACAAACACTCGAATAATGCATTATCGTATTTACGTCCGTTCCCGCTATAATAAAATTGAGTAAACAATTCAATTACCTATAACAGTGCGGGAAGGGATGAAATGACCTTGTATTCTATGACGGGCGTTTCAGCCCGTTACCCGCAAGGAATTGAGAAAAAAATCATTTAGTGCGGTATCAGGCCAAAAGGCCTTAGCACCATTTTCTTGCTTTTTTGAGTAGCTCTTAAGATAGTAAACTCAAACCTATACTTGTCTCTTTTAATCATACAGAAATGCTCCTTACACAGCCGCCGCACCAGGGGAAGTTTACTGTTTCTTGCTTCCGCACAGAGTGGGAGTACATGCATCGGGTTTTTAAGCCTTATATTGCAGCGAACGTGTTAAACGTAACACAATTTTTGTCTATAATCGGGCAAAGGTTCGGTCATATTTGTTGCACCCGCGATAGCAGTTTGAATTTTCCTCTTGGCAATTGAAATTATATTTTAAATTTCTTGTTAACTAATATATAGAGAACATATAAAATGTAGTCTTTCATAGACTAATTTCATTGAATAAGTTTTTTATTTCACTACACGAAATTATAACATTCCTCTAAATGGTGCACCCGCGAAAATGGAATCACCCTGAGCTGAAAAATAAATAGACTATTCAGATATCGATATCCCATAAAATTTTACAAATGGAACTTTTGATTCAGACTTTGAGTTATGGTAATTTTTAGCGGTGAATAAAGCTAATAAACTTATTTAATGAAATAAACTATGACAGACTACATTTTACATGTTTTCTATATATTATTAGTTAACAAGGATTTTAAAACATAATTTCAATAGCCAAGAGGAAAATTCAAACTGCTGTCGTGGGTGCAACAAATATGACCGAACCTTTGCCCGATTATAGACAAAAAACGCAAAAATCAGTTCATTGTGTTACGTTTAATTTGTTTACTTCAATATTTTGTGAGGTTTTTAAGTAACAAAGTAAATAATATATGAGAACTGTAAACTAAACAAACATAAACAATGATTTATTCGTTTTTAATTGATTGCGGGTGCAACCAGTCTAGTTTAATCACTTCAACCAGATATAAAATAAATTTAATTATAAATACAACAAGAAAATTAGAAAACCAACAATATTTATTATTAATTAGTAGACTTTTAGTGTCGCTTATTCTATTTTTTTTTAAATACGCCTTGGTATTCCGGAGTTCTATGCTGGCCCGGAGG
>CAUZXH010000223.1:0-20840 GCA_963584085.1 Pyrausta aurata
GTTGTATCACTCGCTCTCGCACTCGAAAACGAGTTATTTCCTTTGGCTTTTAATTCGTCTTCGAAAGAAAATCACTCGCCATCTTGAAGCGAGTGAATCAAAAATAGGGCCCCAGAATGTGGAGTAAAATAAATGTTGCTATGTATGGGTAAGGAAAGATAGAAATTGAGATTGCCAAAAGTTTGAAATATCTAACTACCTATTTTGATAATAGTATGAAACACTAGAACATTTTACCCACAAATGGTTTGTCTTTTTTTGTGAAATAGCAAAATCGTTTATAGTATGCGTTATCATAGTGGTAAACATTTCAATATGAAACTTATGCCTGCTACGTGTATGAGAGGAATTAGTACAAGACTTGCGAGGTGTTGATCCAAGTCAACCACAAGAAGTGATTTTAAGAATGATAACTTAATTTTGTATTTTCTTGCGTATATATTAAGCGATATTTTCGTTGACTTTTAATTAATTTTCGGACAAAAATCACTATTGACGCGAGTGATTGAAAAATAGAGCTCTAGCTCTTACTGGTTTGTCGTTACTGAGAACCTGCCTCTTTATATCTTCACTTAACATTGAATGTGTTATTAAAAGGGCAAATTTAATGCACTCTTGTACGTGATTTACAATATCAACAATCTCTTTTTTTCCCTTTGCCATCGACGTGCTTACTACGTCTTTTATAACATTTTATAATTAGCAGATGTTCACTTTGTCATATTGCTATTGCAGTTCATCTTAAACGCAATAAAATTATTTAATGATTTCAATAACACGGTGCATTTTGTCAAAGTAAACAATTTTCCGTGTGTAAATCGTACACGAGAATAGTAATAATTTAATTATATTATGTACGTGATATTTTTACAATGAAATCAAAAATCCTAAAGTTTGGGAAAATAACTGAACAGTTTACTCGTGTTTAGTCAGATGATGGTAGGAGGGGCCACTACCATAACTCGGCTGACGTAAATGGGTTATTTGAGGTCAAATATTACGTAATAACTGACCTCATTATCAAACCAAACATTTTTCCTCCACTAGCAAGGCATCGTAACTACACACAAGCTTACTCTACCTACACGCAAAACTTGAGGAGGATGATGAGGGAGTAGTGAGTAATAATGATTTCCAAATCCAGAAAAAAAATACTTTCTTTTAATAATGGCCAGTAATAACAACTTCACCAATGCCGCGGTGCTACCAAAGAAAAAACAATTGAAACCTAAAATTATTTTTGTTTTATTTTTAAACGGGTAGAACCGTAATGGCCAGTTCTAAATTTAGAACTCCTTGCACTTGTGAAAATGCTGAGGTGTTGTAAGCGGTTTGCTAGCTGCCATCCGGGGCTACGCCCGGCGCGTATGTAGGCCAGTCGTGACGTCACCCCGTGATGACCCAGTTCCTTTGCCATTGAGAGACGCGCGTCAATGGTGCCCCCCTTACCGCACTCCCCCCTCAATGCACTCCCCTCGCATTTGATGTACCCCTCGGGTGTGTCAAAAAAACTGATTCAAAAACCGCCCAGAGAAAGCTTTTGTTTATACCAAAAATCCAAGTTTCAGGGTCACCAGGCAATGGTTTAGGATTGGCAGCGTGTTGAAAGTCACGTAGGCATAATTTTACATATCCTTGACGAAGTTCCGGTAGCGTAGGCCAAAAGTAGCTACGCCCCATAAGTGGATTGAATGAGCGTAAAATTCACCTATTTCCTATTTCTTTGAAACAACCATGCTCGCTTGGGGTTGGTATGTTCCTTGTGTTGTTTCTGGTTGTTAAGTTATCCATATAATTCTTGGGAAAAGTTTGAAGTTCCGATGTGGTGCACTGAACTTGATAATTAATTCAGACAGCCGCATTATACTTACTGCTTGTAACGTCGTATGTTGGACCAGTAATAATTTATTATGACATAGCATCGAGCAGGCAGGTGCTTAGAACGGAACCTACGTACCGGCCTGCTTGTTGAAGCCATCGGAAGAAGTTTTACTTTCGTGTATTGCAAATTGAAGCACCTTCTCAAGCTTTTGTCTCGACACATAGTCAAATCATCATCAATTCCTAAATACAAATACAATTGTTTATTTGCCAAAGTATAAAGGATTGCTTTCATTAAATTACTTGGAGTACCTACAGTGCTTATTCTAAAATTCTGCAACTTATACAGCGTGTGGCCTGTAATAGGAACAAAAATTTTAATCAACGATTCTACAGAGTAGGTATACGTTGTAACTTAACCAGTGCTCTAAAATGCTTTAACTAATCTGTATTATAATCCCTAATCAATGAATATCAAAATGGCTTACTCGTTGTACGAAATGACAATGTCAAATTCTATGACTGGACACATTTGTTTGCGATACATTGCTGGCTGATTGTTTTTTTTGTTAGAAAATAACAATAAATATATATTTTTTTTATTATAATTAAATCCATCTAGAATTGATTTGTTGGTTACTTATAGGGCCTTATTTAACCTCCTACTACAGGCCACACACTGTTACGACTACAACTCCCAGTGCCCTAAAACTTGGCTGTGGTGTAGCTTTTAAGTGCTTCTTCTCCTCCACTCACTGCAACTCGCGTCAAAGTTCGCAGCTCATTATCTGTTTCTTTGTTGCGCTGCCGCTCGGCGCTTTGAACAATAGCGCGAAACTAGCACGCAAGTGCAACAGTTGCTGCGAAGCGCTGCGCTCGACAATGGACCAAGTTGCGCCAATCAATTATTCCGACTAGCTCGCCTTATGAATGCCAAGCTCTCAAAGTACAAAGGATTTATAAACTGACTTTACCTTTTTTTAATTACGAATCAATTCTTGTTTGATTAAACATTGTTGCATGTTTATTTCTGCAGTTATAATTTGGTACTCATTTTCAATATCTAACTAACTTTTCTTTGTTCTAACCTAATGGAGTCCATTCTTGATATTTCTTAAGAAGTTTGCATTTTTGTACAATTTTCACTGATTCCAGATTCCAAAAATTTGCGTTGAAGATGGTTTTTTTGACTCATCCGAGCAATAAAGTCGTAGTTGTCGTTACGTATATATCGCCGTTACTTTATTATCTACGGACTTCAGTCATTAAATTTTCAGCAAAGAGTCAAACTGGCCAGCACTTTATCACAAATAAATGAAAATAGAACAACAACTGCTGCATGGCAAAGAAAAGGGTGTCTCTGCGAATCATTTATGATGCCGTCTGTCCCCTGCATAAAAAATGCAGCGCGCTGCTTTGTCGCTTTGTGCTCCTAATGATGAAACGTGCGCGGCGCTTGTGGAGAGCGCTTACCTAACGCGCTTCAAGCCGCTTTCAGGGCGAGTCTCACTCCTTTGCTTTAAAACGGCGTCCGCAAATAACTGCCAGTTAATGTCATGGAGCAAGTACGCGTATATTTAGATTCCTTCAATTCGGCGTGTAATTTTACGGTTTTCGATGTAGTTGGATGCTCACATTATATGCCGAAGTCATATAGTTAGTAGATTAGTAGATAAATGTCAAAGTTGATACATAACTACTGCATTAGAAGAGTACTTAATATCATTCGATAAATGTTTTTTACTTTTTCATGATTGTGCCTAAAGTACGAATATTTAACACAGTAGGTTAGAGTTAGGCCGTTAGAGTATACATAAAATTGTGTTCTCCTTATCTTATTTTATGGAATTTATCTAATTTAATTAATTAATTCAATTCAATTAATTAAATCCATTTAGTAATTTATTTAATATTTAATTTCTTATTAACTACCTTATGAAAATGATATACCGAAATATTCACTGAATTCTTACTTTAAATGTTCCTTTATGTCAAATCAAAACCTAAAAATATATTTCATACCTGCAATCTAAATAGAGAGTGTAGAAAACTTTATGACTTAGATATAAATCGTAATAAATCTATGGCGCTAAATTAAAATTTGGCAATGAAGCGTATGGGTAATGTGGGTCAAACACGGCAGTCATAATGCGCTATTTATATCGGAAACCAAAATAACAGTAGTATTCCTGCCCAGAATACCGCACTTACTCCACAAGTTGGGTGGCCTATTTCACTTTACTACGTCGAACGAAACGGTTAAAAATAAAACACGCGGTTTAAAGTTTGTTTTGTTTTGTTTTGTTTAAAAAGCATTGAAATGTTAGCCTTAGAATTTACATTTAAGAAAACGGTTTTAAATAAGTTCTGCTGTTTTCAAATCATCGTAAGTCTTCATTTGGTTAAACTTGGCAGAAAAGAATTTGAAAAGTTCGAAATGTCACTTAATTACGTCGAAGGGAACGGTTTAAAACAGAACCCGCCATTTAAAATCATCGCTAGTCGTCTCTTGCTTTGCTTTAAGCCAACTAAAATTGAAAAGTTCCAAATGAATGCATTGATTTACTAAAATACGAGTATTAATGCTAATATTACTAAGATACACAACACGTGACCTGTAATAGAATTATTGTTTTTTTTTCTCTTATTACACGCCACACCCTGTATTAGTTTTCCTTTCTAGCACTTATCCGCACTTTTGTTAGTACTACACCAAGTCCGATTTCAGTATTTATCATTTATGTTTATTTACTGCATGTATTTTCTTGATATTGTGTGACAAACGACAGTCGATTATATTAGTTAAATTGCATTTCTCTTTAGCCAAATGGAAACTGTAACAACTTATCCTGGGTAATTCAGATTCAGCTATTATCGTATATAGATACTCGTAGACAATCAATAGTATTTCTAGTGCTCAAATGTGTTGCGTAAATGATAGCAATGTTTAAATAGTGCCTGTAGCGCCAGGCAGACTGTCACCGAGGCCAAACCACACTCTTGTAATCATTGCTTGCAGACATTACATCTATCTTATTTTACTTTATTGCATTCACATAATTATGTTATTTTGTGATGACAATGTCATCATCAGATGTCAGGTATTAGTTGATAACAATTAAAACAATACTGTACTGAAAGAAACACGTATTTTAGTTATCACTACAAATAAATAATATTATGTCAAATGTATATTTGAGTGACGCTACGTCGTAGCATCTCGTAGCAGGGTCTGCGTAGTCCGTAGCAATACTCGGCGTCTTTCTGTGCAAATTGAATACATTATGAAACTTTCCGAAAACGTGTCTATTTTTATCTGATATTCAATTTATGAATTTTAGGATACGTAAATCAGATTGGTATTTTTAGAAAAAAAAATCTTTCTTGACTTGAATTCCCGTAGCATGCTTGTACTATAATACTATAAAAATATATGATTTTTCTGCATTCGCAATTAAAGTACTAGTTACATAGTTCTACAGAAGAAACATAAATCTATTGTTTTTAATGTCTTTGTGTTGTTAATTTAAATTTTTACTTTTCGTTCACGATAAGAAAAATCCCCACAAATTGTATGTACTGCCAGGAAATAATGCAGTTGCAATGTGTTTTAGTTCATCTTTAGCACCGGTTTCAGCTGAAATATCTCAATTTTGAATTGATAATAATTTCTCTATCTTTCTCGCTGCACCGTCAGTGTATCGGGTGTCGTGGCCGTGTCACTTGTGACGTCATAGCGAACGCTCGTCAAGCGCTTTGAAGAGAATAACGGGATGAGGAGAGAATAGGTATACGCGTTTTATACAGTGTTGATAGAGGGAAAATATTTGAAATAAAAGGTTATTTTGCTTCTTACTTATGCTTAACAGTGTTTTGTCTACGACTATTGGTATGAACTCAACTTTTATGGGATAGATGTCCCAAATTATACAAGTACAATTCTATATAAGTCGCAAATATCAATTTTAGCCGTAAGTTGAACTCATCAGAGAGTAACCAATACAATATGATATTTAATCAATTGGTAGTACTCGCATTAAAACATAAAAAATAACTATATACCAGGAGCTTTAATTATAAGAGGTGTAGCATTAATGCTCTAGCCTCCATAAATTGTTGGTTGTAAGACTCAGCTTTTCTTACCGAAAAATAAAGTATAAAAAGCAGATAGTAATGATCATTTTTCTTTTCATACCAAGCGATACTATTTGGAAATTCTCAATCTACTCCCGATCCCCTATTTATCAATTGTCGGAGCCCGAGGTCGGCGGGTGCCGTGACCCGGGTCTCCAGCGCACCGCGTGACGTCATTCGCAACGCATGCGCGCGCTATCACCCCGAGATGCACCCGCGATGAATGACGTTGGCGCCCGTTAACCCCGTTTTGAGTTTGCGCTTTTTGTTTTTTTGTAGCTGGCCAGTAATATTTAAAGGTTTTTATCACATAACGAAATTCTTTTGTAAAGTAGCCCAATGTATGATCAATTGATCATTGTAGCATGAGTTGTAATCGTCCCACGATAAACGACGTTGGCGCCTGTTAAACCCCTTTTTGAGTTTGCTCTTTTTTTGTTGACCAGAAATATTTAAGGTTTTAATTGAATAACGAAATAAACTGTTTAGATAAGTGGCCCAAATGTATCTTTGTAGCATGTTGTAGTTTTATTATCCTGCGATGAATGACGCTTCCTTTAACACTATTAAACAGCCCTTTGTTGTAGTGTTACTTACTAGTAAGTTGACTATTACGTTATTTGCCTTAATGTATGATCTGCATTATCGATCTATAAATCACCCTGAGATGCACCCGCGATTAATGACACTGTTTTAACTGATCTTTGTTTTATATTTATTGTAGCTTCCCAGTACTTAGTGGTATAAGTTTTAACCGAGTTATGAAACATAATGGACGAGCTAGTAATCTTTTAAAAAATATGATCATTACCTTTCATTATGGTTTTAAGTTTGTGTTTTAAGTTTGTATTGGAGTTGGATTGATTCAATGCTCGTTCCGACAGGGCCGCACGTTATATGTGAGTAGATTTTATGTTTGTTCTAATTGATATGTAAAGATTTAAATTTTCCAATCAAGTTATCCCGTAATTATCCAATCCAACAGACCGATGGTTAGTTACGACTTTAGTCTTAGTCGCTACGATCTTCTGTGGGCATCGACTGAGCTTTTTCGACATATTTTGTTCATTTGTGATTATCCTTTCTTCTCTCACTGGCCGTTTCTCTACAACTGGACTGTTTAAATGTATATAAATGACGTTGCGCCTGCGTCACTATCTATCAGTATCAGAGCTGTTTATCTGGATCGCAGCAGATGTCGCCGCTTCCACGTCGCGCCTTTGATCCGCGTAAACGTTTCAGCTATTGTCTTATTGTACCCGGATCACTATTAATAGCACTTTGGTCTTTGACCCACTTCAATCGCGCTGAAAGTAGGCGCGTTTACATCCGCCACACATGGCTCTTGTATTTGGACATTCCTTACTTTTATACAGCACCTATTGCCGTCCGTCCCCACGGTAGGTATGCGTAAAGCATTTCCTCGGCGTAAAAAAAGGTGCTACGTGTATGACACGAATCCTGCTCTGTCAGGACAGGACTACGTCTGAAACAGAACAGAGATTTCCATTTCAAGATCTTCGTGTGCTAACGATGAGCATTTGTTAGCTTTTGTAACCTCAACCTACTGTCTATTTTTTGTGCCTAAACTCTATTCATGTTTGACAATATCGTGAAGTGAAGGGATTTTTATACACCTAACTATTTTTATTCTGTTTTTTGTGTTTATACTGAAAATTTTTCTCAAGGGATAATCTCTAACTATTCTAAAAAAAAAGTTGTTTGCACAATCTAGGTGATAACTTAAGATTGTCGAACAAAATTTTGTTGAAAATATTTGGTTCTGAATACGTTTTTTCTTTCTATCTAACGAACAACCTATGTTTCTATACTAGTAGATGCTTATGTGCAAAATGTTGTACTTCAATGAATACTCATTGACCTAAGTATGTATTTTATGCAAGTTTTGAATGTGGTGCTTATTATAACGGGACGGGTATAGTTAGACGTGTAGAGCAAGATTAGGCGTCGCGTAACTATGACTTAGAACCCTCTCTAATGAGGCTCTCGTCTGCCAGCTAGCAGACCCCAATCTCACGCCATGCAATCAGACATACACTTATGTTAGTAATAGTCTATGATGTTACGTACTTGCTTCTCTCAGTAAGCAAAACGCACTAACTACCTAGAGAAGAAGCTTTTAAAACATTGTTCATAAAGCATGAAAAAGCTGTAGCTTTCTTGACATAAGTATATCTGCAAATGTTTGTTGCAGAGAGTTAAGTAAATATGAAATCCCATAAATATGGCTGTATTTGATATCATACCTAAAACAACATTAAGCTAATTAAACAGGATCCGGGCGGGCAAACAGCAAATACCTGTTTAGCGTTACTCGCGAAGCAAGTGACACCATAGCGATATTTATTGCCCTAATACCGAGTAACGGCTAATCAAGTAAACAACATGCAAGCGTCCCGCCGGGATAGACCCACCCGCGGCTAACTCGAATTTCGAACGAGGGGCCGCGCCGCTATTGGCCCGCGCGCGTGACGTCAATGCCGACCTCCCGGCGCGCCGCTCCCGCGCCCCGCGCCCCCCGCCGAAGGCCGTGCCGCTCGCCTCTGAAAAATAATCATTTTCGGACGAAACGGCTTTTATTTTTTTTCTGCTAAGACACAGCTTCATTGTTCCACATGTAGGCCACAGATTATAAAGCAAGCATCTTCGCGACATAATGGCGGTTCGATGCGATCTAAAGCACGTGGTACAAACAGAATTAGTCATGCGTGTTTATAGTGCGGCTTGCTTTTACGTTATTTCCGGAGGCTAAAACGATTCGTTGGATTGGTTACTTAGTTTTGCACAAGTGAAGGTCTTTCTTAGACACCGATCATAGTAACAGCGTTAGACGGTTAATTCGCATTTTACCACTTAGTGCTCTACACTAACGACATTGTGTGAGATACCTACTAATCGTATGCGAACATGAACAATAGTTTGCTTCTTAGATACGCTTGAAGACTTATCTATGATAAGTCTTCAAGTATTTAAAGTAATGTCATCAGAAAGTATTATCATAACTTTTGAAGCTAAATTAGTAACGTTTGAGCTATTTTCAATTACTTAGCCTAAAAAAATACACATTCTTTTGAATGGATAGGTCTAAAAGCACGCAAACATCGAAGGTTATACATGGTGTGGCCTGTAATAAGGGCAAATTTTTGGCCAAAATGTAGGCCCCTTAATTACTTATACGGTGAACGCTGTCCTATGAAATCGTTACCTACCACCACGATAACGAAATGAAGGATTATGATTATGGAGGGTCAGTTAAGGTTTAGGCAAAGATTTTCGCTTCATTACATATTTTACCAAATTTTAATACAAACCATTCTCTTACAATAAAAAAAACTAAGCAATCAAAGAAATTCTAAAAATAACTATCCAAGTGGGAAATAACAACCTCACGAAATGTTCAAAAGTTTTAAAAATACTGACAATTGTTTTAAAGCCAAAAAAACTGAAACACGTGGCTGAGGGGGGGCTTGCGTTTCGTTTTTGTTTCGTTCGAAAATAGCCGTATTGTGTCGGAGTATGCCCGTCACCTGTTGTGGGGCTTCTATTTCCCAATGGTTTGATACGAAGTTTTCGAACACTTTCTTTGTAAAGATATAAATTAAACTTGAATGTGATGATTGCCTGAGATGAGGAATGAACCCTGCAATTTTTAAACCGTGCAAATAAACCACGCAGCCACGCAGACTTCGACAGAGCCTGTTGAAATTCAGTGATCCTAGCATTTATACTGAATTTACGTCGCAACTTTCAGAAAGTCTATACTTTTTCTGGGTTTCAGTAGCTTATATATCAGATAGGGTTAACGTTACCAAGATTCGAGCTACACAGGAAAGGTTCATATCAAAAGTTTCCGAGGTTTTACCAACTCACTCGAAATTGTGAAATGATTCAAGCTCTGGAGCTCTATTTTTGAATCAAGATGACTTCAAAAATTTAGTTCCTGGGGCCCTATTTTTGATTCACTCGCTTCAAGATGGCGATTGATTTTCGTTCGAGGATAAATTAAAAGTCAACGAAAATAACTTGTTTTCGAACGAAAATCACTCGCCATCTGGAAGTTAAAATTCAAAAATAGAGATCCTGTTGTATATGGTATAGCGTAACTAGGGATACTATTCCACCTTGATTGTGACTTTCTAGTTTTCTAAACGAAAGCAGCAATTCGTGTGGTATTACGTCCACCCACAGTCACCTGTTGTGGTGTCGTGCATGCATACCCGCTTGCTGTCCGTATCAAGACACCGATCAGCTTTCCGAATTGTTTGGACACAACACAACAAATTGGTCAACAGGAGGTGTAGGAGAAAAAAAATTAATCGATGTTTCTACAAAGTATACTTAGTTACCTTGACCTGGTCATAGTGCTCAAAATGCTTTACTCAGAGATATAGTAATCCAAAGTTAAATCCCTATACAATGTATATCAAAATCGCTAACTTGTTGTAGTAAATGACAATGTCAAGTTCTGTGTACTCTATTATTTTTTTCACTGTAATGTACAGACGTTCATAAATAAGTGTCATTTCATGACCTAAATTTAAATAAAGATTTTTAATTTAAATTTATGATTGGACACAGTTATTTACAATAAATTGCTGGTTCGATTTATTTTGTAAAAAAAAGAATACATTTATTTTTCATTTAAATGAATTTAAAACATTTATAATTGATTACAGGGTACTTAATGCAGTGTAATAGTATAGTATGAAGTTAGGTCCCTTCCTTACATTTAAAGAGACACAATTTTACAAGTGTAAGGGCCTGTTTCAACATCGACAAATTAGCACTAACCAACGAATAATTAAAAAAAGGAACGTCATTTCGTATGAAGTATTTGATAGTTATCGCCAACTAGAACCTATTGGGGCATTTTGAAACAGTCAGTTATGTTGTACTATACAGGAGATGTAAAAATGGACGAGCAAAATTCAAGGAGGCCAAAAATAATTCACGATATATTCCTGTATTTTAGACTCGACTCTTGACCACCCCCTTGAATTTCGCTCGAACTATTCTACAAACTGCATAAAATTTTAGGAATCCAGGTCGTCGAGTCTAAAAAGTACTTGAATTGTTTTTTTTTTAAATTTTCTTAAGATAAGAGTTTGGAATCCTGTATTAGTATTGACAACATTAAATTTGGCTCGTACTTTTTACATCCTGTAGGTATAAATATGTTACTACAATTCCGGTATCGCGGACAGTCAAAGCAGGCGATCTATTTCCGACGCACTTTCAAACGACTCGACGGCACGTGCCTGTTGTTACCCTTCTTTTGATCTACGAATTGTATTGGTTTACGCTTTTTTAAGTTTCAGCAATCATTCCCAGTATTTTATTACTTTGTATGCATGCAATGGCAAACATTTGATGTATTGTTTCAAAAGGTGCAGGTAGGTACTTATTACGTTAGAAATAAGTAGAAATAGTAACGAACTTTAAATGAATGCTATGAATTATAATAAAGAGCTAATTTCACGATCAGTTTATGATACTTCAAATAAAAATCTTATGTATATCTGTAGCGTCCCAAGTTGTTTTGATTATTAAATACACACACAAATAACCAGATGACACACGCAACTCTCAATTGAGGTGACACATCTGAGCACATGCAGCTATTCGCGGCACGCGATTCAATACAATAATTTGTCCTGGGTCCCTATTCTGTACGTCTGCCATGTAGCCAGGAAGCTATCGCACTTACTCGCTTGTCTTACTGTTGAGAGCGAAAGAGATAGTTTTGGAAATACGGACTTTATATAGAGTAGGATACCTACTACGCCCATTCATCGGCTACAGACGCCAGATGTTTCTTAGGTGACGAGATTGCAAAAAAACAGTGAGAGCAGGAGTTCCCAAAGTTTTAGTAGTCACACCCCCTAGTCAGGAGTGCTTATCCACTACACCAAACGCGTCGTCTACAATAATATAAAAACAAAGAATAATTATTTTACAGAATTATCTAATTAAGGAAAGCACACACACTTTTATGGAGGCAAAGTAGCTGCGTATACGCACGCTGACTGAAGGGTACTCGTATAAATATCCGCGTCTATTCGTGGCGCGCGCTTGTCAATGGCTCGATCAGAGGGGCGAGCATAAACTTCCATAGATCGATGAAGTACTCGTATAATGGCGTACGCGTTTAGGTGGGTATTCACCCAAGGTACTGACCAATGTCACGAGGAGTAATGTGACATGTTACACAGCGAGAATTCGTGCAGTCAGTATGTCGTGTTACGAAGAAACCAAGGAGCAACGAGCCGCTCGTTGCTCGTTGGTTTTTTTGGCGAATCCTTTGACTGTTACGCGGTTTTGTACAGAGTTTTGACGAGCATGTTACACCGATTTTAGAACGCAGCGTAACATGTTCGATGCGTAACACGTTCGATACGAATGTTACATTACACCTCGTAACATTGGTCAGTACCCAACTTTAGTTAATACTTGAAAGAACGGCTTTGGCACCGTTTGAGAGCACGATCTAAGCTTTTACTCAGTCAATTATTTTTTCAAGATAAAAACATCTTTAGCATATTGCTTTAATAAAGATTTCATAATGAAATGCATGATCGATCACTACAAAAAAAGTAGTACAGATTATGCTTCTAAAATATATGTATAAGAAAGCATTCTATTGCAATTCGATTGCTACGGTGTTTTTTTACGTATGTGTACATACGTCAATTTGTATTATTTTATTATTTATATTAATAACAAATCATACAATAATTAATGGGCTATCACAAATATATAAAAAATCATTTCTTTTAAGTGTTGTCATTATGCATTCGATTAAAGAGTGCTGAATATTGCTACGCATTGCGATAGACCCTGCTACGGAATGCTACGACGTAGCACTATTCTAACAAAAAAATAACTTTCTCGCAAGAATACCAGTGTATGTCTATTCGTAGGGCGCCTTTGTAGCATCGGAACTAGTGCTTTTGCTGAGTACAACACTATTGAGACTTCTTGATGTGGATTTTACAACTAATTAAATTTTAGCAAAAAGCTTACTTCTTCCTTCTCATCATAAGCTTCCCTACCGCCAGCATTAGAAACAGCCTGTAAGTACAAAGGTGATTTGTAACACACAAACATAGAGCTTTGAATACAGTTATTTGTTGTGAGGTACATGTAGATGTATTCATGAGTATGGTATCTCAATACTTCTGTATTCTTACTTTTCCATATACTTTTGAATGTGCGTGGTGAATGTTTGCGTATCCTATTTTTATCGACACTAATTATTCGCTATAACTTAATTTATTCCTACGCTGAATATCTTATCCTACCTGCTACCTACCGGTAATATCGGTAAGTTATTCCGCGTAGGTATCGCTTAGATAAACATTGAACTTCGCCGTGATCACCCAGAGCCTACGGTTGTTGCCCTCCGCCTATTTCAGTACAACACTGTTTACTCTGGCTATAACTAGATAGCTTTGAAGCTGAAAATTGTACTAAACTACTTGTTTGGATTACGTATCGCAGGTCTGATTTACACATTTAAAAGAAGTTTCAATTTTCCATAGTGCGTAATTACCCCCTGTTCAAATCGTTCCCACCAAACGCGAGATACGCGGACAAACATACAGGTCGAAATGAGAACCTCCTTTTTTCGGTCAGTGAAGGCGGTTAATAAAGGAAATTTTTCGATGAAGGAAACCTTTAGACCATCATATAATAGTAGAATTACTTTTACTTAAGCCGATCTTCTTAATCAGAAGGAGTCTTGTGTAAGTAAATAAGATAGTTTCCAGTTTTTTTGCCTTCCCATCGAATACAATTTTAAATCCTTTTGCGGTATGCGTCAACACTACTACTACTGCAGAGCTGAGCATAATAAATATTTTGAACTATGTTGCAATTTCATGATTCAGTAAGACCACTTGTAATAAAATTTCTTATCGTGCAATTGGCAATGGGAGTCGGTGCCGCGCGGGCTGGTCGTGCGTCCGCCGCGGCCCCGCCCCGAGGCTATTTAAATATATCGTGACGTATTAAACGGCTGTACACTACTCGCTTCCTTGATCCCCATCCGGCTGCGGTGCCCTTCCGCAATAAAAAAAAAGCACGTCGATATTGACAGCGCGGCAAAAATAGCCCGCTTTGTTTTTTTTTCGCGCGCGTAAGGACGTTGCGTATGAGAGTCAATGATTTAATGGATGTGCGCTTGCGTTAGGTTATTAATACTTTTTGTTAAAGTATATTTAAGTCAAATTGAATTAATTCAAGCTGGAGCACACGATATGCAAATGATTTCGATTATATCTGGACTGTTGCAGGCTTTTAACATATTACCCAACGGTTTATTAGTTTGTACATAAATAAATAATAAGCTAAACGCATCAAATAAAACAAAAGCTAAATATATGAAGAGGTCAGAGCGTAAAAAAATATCAAAATAAGATGAAATAAAATAAAATCTAAAATCACTTATGCGCTTAAAAATTAACTTTTGAAAAGGAACGTAACACAAAAAAATACATTTTTTTCCATGCTAGTGGAAAAGGAAACTCTACATGTGTGTGGTGAGTGGTATGTTGTTAATTAATACCAACATGCTGTACTTATGTCCAAGTAAGAAACCAATCAATCTCATTTAAAAAAAAGGAAATTACTACATATTAACGACTTCGGGAGAATCTAAATCTCATCTGAAGGTAACAACGCGCATATAACTACAAAATTGTTTCAACGGCTAGTGCACAAATATCCCTTTCATGTCAAGTGTCCTCGCAATCAGCGTGCAGTTACCAGTAAGCTCATTCTCATCCGATCTGTCTGGCCGAAGCGTGCACGTACTGAGCCGCGCAGAGGTGCCATGCGCGACCGTATCGATCGCCCCCAGATGACTTTCAGAGGACTGCGCTCCACTCCGCTCAGCGTGCAAGCGATACGTTCCAAGTTCAAACTGATATTCAGCGGCTAGCATTTTTCGACCAGTGTTACGCGGATAGATGAATAAAAAACTAGCATTTCGAGATATGCGACCTCATTCAAAAAAGGCGATGGGATTGTTTAAAAAATATTCGATCGTTATTTGTTTCGATTATTTTTTTTGCAGATCTACTCGTACTTTTAGCTACTTACTTATCTGTGTGTGTAGCAGGTTTCATGATTTATTATATTGAAAGTAAAATTGGATATGAGTAATACTTTTAGTTTTAGTGTAAGTACGTTTAATTATTCATAATAACAAGAACAAAAACTAATTTAAAGCATAAAAAAGCTATAGTGCACGAATTAAGTAATTGACTTAGGAAGTCGAACGGGCAGTACGCGAGGGGCACAGCATGCTTGCAATTATGGAAGAGTGCCACCAATGATAGCAGGGTTGGCAACGTCACAATAATATATTACAATTACATTTTAACAACCGTCTCCCCATTCTGGTCAAGAATAATCGGTTTGTTTTTATACCTTCAGATCAGTTAATACATAGCAATTTTTATAATATCTATTTATAATATGGTTGTATGTTGTTTTTTACGTACTTCCCAAAAACCTAACGAAAAAATAACGCTTTTTTGAATACTGTTCCAGCCAGCGATTAGATCAGTAAGCAATACTCGTAGTGCAATAGTCATTTAAGACACGTGGCCGTGCTCACACAGGTTCAAATATTTTATTTATTTTCCCGCGTTTCAGTCAGGTCAGCAGTTCAATTGGCCGCTTGAACTTGGCTGGTCGCGTGCAGTGCTCGGTATTACGCATTAATATTGTACTAATGCCACCATGCCTTGCCGAAGGCCTATACGACAAACCTTCTTATTATTATTGTGTGGTAAACGGAAAGTTAAAAAAGGTCTTTATTATTTTGTTTTTGAGACAACATTTTATAGGCATTAAATAATAATAAAAATACTGTTACTGAATAATAAGTAGTAGTCAGTAATAAGTTAATAAATATAGTAGTCAGTGATAAGGTAATAAGTGAAGTAATAAGTTAAAGTAATTTGATTTTGTTTCTCTGTGTATGCATGTTTAAGTGTTACAATCCAGAATATTTATGTTGATGCAAATATGTTCAAATGATATAAAGATTGTAATATGTTATGTGTACCAAATAAATAAAATAAAATAAAAATCTTAATATGAATATGTGTCTATAAGGTAACATTATAGAGCTTAACTAAACCAAGGTACTTCCAGATGTATGATGCAAATCTGATGCTATTGTCATCAAGCGACAATAAAGTGGTTCTCAAGTTCATACGGAATAGTCAACATAGAAATTAGTATGACCATGTTTGTACAGCTGAAAGAGATCGATTCTAAGCAAAGAAAAAGTTTGAGGTACGAGTATCTATATTAAAACAAAACTGAACTATAGTGGAGAATTATCTCTCCGTCGTTTTAAAGATGGAGTAATGAAATAATCATTGACCCCCTTATTCATAATAACTCAAACGGTCTTTTAAACCTATTTCAGCTATTACACGGTTTTGTCACTTTCTTACAAATGATGACAGAGCCAAGAAAGAATGAGACAAAACAGTGTAATAGCTAAAATATGTTTAGAAGACCGTTTGCGTTATTATGAATAAGGCAATGAGACTAAAGACTTTATAAAGCACGTAAGTTTTGAATTGGCTTACAAAAAACTATAAACCGGGTGTGCTCATGTAGCGAGCGATGTTAATTTTGTGAATCATCTATCTACTGTGTTTTTTTGCAATAAATGATAATAATAATAAAGCTGTGGCCCATGTTGAATAACACATATCAGAAAAAGTTTTATATCGGTTACATACCTTCCCTGTGTAACAGCCCTGCGTGTCGCGTGCGTCGCTCTACAGATGTTGGACTCGTGGCTACGGTCGCCACATATCTGGATGTATCCGGAATTCGTTGCTTGCTTCTGTTGACAAAGAAATTCATTTAACAATGAGCTTAAAAGTTCAATTGGATTCTTTTGATTTATTACTTTTGTCCTACATTCCATCTGACGACGCACAGGATATTGTAGTAAAGAACTACAAGCTTTAGTGACTTTTGTACTCGTATAAAAACTTCGAGTCCCCCGAAAAATGGTGACTCCAGTTGCGTAGCTTCGCGTTTAATGTTTTAATGATCGCTTTGTGTGGCCAACACGTCGATTACAACGAGGGTAGGCCGCGAGCGCGACTAACCGATTATCAACTCACTATTATAATTGACAAGACTGTTTCAAGTAAAATGCTTAAAAGCGAACGGTTATTTCATCGACTATTTTTACTTACAAGTGTGATTTACGATTGACTGTAGTTTTATTGGAATTGATTACATTTTACAAAATAGTGCAGAAACTACTCTTGTTGTTGTTAAGTTGACTTAAATGTTTGACTTTTAACTATCATCAATGATGATGTATATGGAACTACGTGAACTCTGACCTTTATTTATGATTCGATATAACATTAAAAACGTTCTAGTTTCTTGTATTTAAGGTCCGTTTTACATACGCCATCTATTCTCTAATTTAGAGTTGTGATAAAAATATCCTTCACCGACAAGAGCCTTAGTTTGATGATAGAAACTATACTTTTATAATTAATTATACGATTATGACATTATTATACAATTATGCGATCTTTCTCGTTAACCCAATTTATTAAAACTTATGAGTAAATCGCGATCCTACGTGCTGCGTAGTCCACGTCGCGATATGAGGTTGAGCACCTATCTAATTTTACATTTCATCGTATATTAGAATGACGCATCTTGCCAAACCGGCAGATTGGTACAAAGTGCAAAACGGGAATTTTCCTCAAAACTTGCTTTTCTTAGTTTATTATTCTGGGAATCGTATAATAGCATAGTTTTTGGAATGTTGATTTTATCCAAACTATTTTGTTTGTAAACAAATGGATCATTTTATTTTGGACAAAACAAAGATTCGCGTATGTAGTACGTAAATGTTTTTTTTAATCTTCTTGATAAAGGTAGTATTCCAATTGTTTGATCAGCAAAGGTTGGATTTTAGTTCTTTTCGATTTAAAGTGTTGACACTCACGTATTTTTTCTTCGAGTATAACGTCATTACGCGTCATTAGCGTTAACAGAAACATAGCAATTGTCCGTAGTTTTAGCGCCTTGCGTTGCCCCTCCCTGACAATTAGTTGCCCGTCCGTTTGTTGTTTCAACACTACAGTCGTCGTTTTGTTTGCACAGTGCAATATAGTTCGTAGCGATGCTACTTTACACAACGGCCAAGGAAGGTTTTTCAAGTCGATAAGGCTCAGTCGTAACAAGCGTCAAATAGCTGTCAAAATCTATACGATAAAGTATGATTAAAGTTAGCTAGTGCAAACCAGACTAAAAATATTGAAGCTTTATAGATTACTAGCTTTTGCCCGCGACTTCGTCCGCGTGGAATAGTGACTTCTTTCTCCCGTTTTTTACACATTTACCACTATATCTTTGCTCCTATTGGTCGTAGCGTGATGTTATAGCCTTCCTCGATAACTGGACTATCCAAAACAAAAAGAATTATTCAATTCGAACCAGTAGTTTCGGAGATTAGCGCGTTCAAACAAACAAACAAACTCTTCAGCTTTATAATATTAGTATAGATGGTAAGTCTATCTGTAGTTAACTGTACTAAGGTGGACTGTGAGAGGACGTAATGACATCAAACCATACGTTAGGTATTATTAAACTTAATCAAATGATACCAGACATAAGACACACCGTACATCATCATCGTGCGTCTATCTTACGTGCTAATTAAATATTCGTTTTACAGTTTCACTGATACAAACGTATATACTTATGTATACCATGTTGCTATTACATAAGCTCTTACTCGTCATGTTATCGTACATTTGTTCCTGTATCTTATAAATTTAAGTTGTTAACGTTGCATTTCTTTGTGCTTGCAGTGTGCAACTTCATAGTTCACGAGCGATGCGTGGGGCAGGTGGTGACGCCGTGCTGCGGGGTGGCGCCGAGCCTAATCAAGGTAAAAACTTATAATAAATACCAAAAAATATGTCTTAGCTAGTAAGTAACATACGCCATAAAGCCAGTTTAAATGAAAAGCGTT
Organism: Pyrausta aurata; assembly: GCA_963584085.1. NCBI lineage: Eukaryota > Metazoa > Arthropoda > Insecta > Lepidoptera > Crambidae > Pyrausta > Pyrausta aurata. The sequence goes on from CAUZXH010000223.1 coordinate 19,016, forward strand.
TAGCAGCTCAATATTATATATTTTAGTAAGAGGAATCACAACAAATGTATTTAAAAAGTTGTAGTTAATCTACAGAATGCTATTTAATAAGTAAAAGCAAACATACAAGTAAGCGGAGAATTTCCGTTGCTGAAAAAATGTTGCGACTACGACACGTCACATTTTTTATTTCGTAGCATGCACTTGCTACGGCGTAGCACATGCTACGACAGTTTGGACACCACGCATTTTTTTCTAAAAGTTTACATGTGTTTTTGTTGCAGAACCCAGTGGCTCACTGTTGGTCGGAGCCGACACATCACAAGCGCAAGTTCTGCACCGTGTGCAGAAAACGCCTCGATGAACTGCCAGCCTTACATTGTATGAGTAAGTACTCCGACCACTTACTGCCTTGAAGTGATTTTAACTCTAAAATCATGATTTTGATAATTATTCTTCTTTTGCTTTTGCAGTCCTGTGAGTTAGAGTGATATCTCAGGTTATTGAAAATTACTTGGAACAGTATGGCTCGTTTTACTTATGCTAACGTCACAACACAATGTGGTACTTATAATGACTGCTACGTAATTTGAAGTTAGTTTTATTATTTGCTAGTCTTCTATAATCTTGATATATTGAACGCTAGAGCTCCATTGTACCCCATTTAGAGATAACCTAACATTAATTATTCATTTTCAGTATGCGAATACTATGTCCACGGCGAATGTGTGGACTTCGCAGCGGCGGACTGCAAAGAGAACGCGACATACTGCGCGGGCAGCGAGCCCCGGCACGTTCACCACTGGCGCGAGGGCAACCTGCCGGCCAACAGCAAGTGCGCCGCGTGTCGGCGCGCCTGCTGGTCCACCGAGTGCCTCACCGGCTACCGCTGCGAGTGGTGCGGCAGCACGGTGAGTCGGCCTTCAAGCCTCATCACTCACCGCTGTGAGCTGCTCATCATCGTCTTTAAACGCTATAAGCACAACGAACGATTTTGTCCAACCGATATCATCGTCATCATTATCAGCCACAGGACGTCCACTTCTGAACATAGGCCACCCCCACACTACCCCACAACAGAAGACCTTGTAAAGATCGCAGGATTACACTGGATGCAGACCGCTCACAAACAACCGAAACCTATATACCTTCCGCTAAATTGAACCAAACTAAAGACTGCAGCTAGATTCATGCTCATATTCCATGTAAAACTGTATTAATATTTATTGTTTTTATTTTTCTCCATCTTTTTTATCCATTAAGATCCTGTGGTGTCCCACTGCAGGGCAAAGGCCTAAAAAACTATACTACTTGGTATTTATTTCTAAATAAAACATTTAAAACGTGATATTTCTGGTTCAGTGTCACGCCGGCTGCCGCGCACTGATCCCGGAAGAATGCAACTTCGGCATGCTGCAGCCAATCTTCCTGCCTCCATCGGCGGTCTCGATCCCGCGGACCGAGGTCCCGATGGAGGCCATCATCGGCGTGCACGTGCGCCCGCCGCCCTCGCAGCGCGACTTCGGCTGCCGTAAGTGTCCCACAGCCCGGCGGCTGGCAGCTTGCCGACATGTGCCACGCCATTCGCTGGCTTCGTAGCCGCTTGTAGCATCACCGCCCTGCTCCCGAACGGACAGCCACCTCCAAACTCTTTATATCTTCCTCTCGACTTCTAAGTAGGCCATCTCGTCAGCTTGGTTTCATTAGCTACAGTAGTTAGAAGGTTCGGGAGCGGTTAGGTCGAATCGCGCGGCACATGTCGCGGCCGTGAGTGTATCGCGGCGGAGTGTGAGCGGTGTCTTTGGGCAGCGCGTCGCCGCGGCTCGGGCGCGGGCTGGGCGCCGGC
>CAUZXH010000224.1:0-21378 GCA_963584085.1 Pyrausta aurata
TATCAGATATTGAAACTATATGTTTTTTGAAACTATATATTGGCGTATCGATGCTATTTTGTATCATTGAATCTAAAACGATATTTTCTGAAACAGTATACCGTGATATCGTGATATCATTGTAATTGTAATTGTAAAGGTCAGAGAAAGTAACATAAAATTGCAAATCGAATATGCTTCTTAACGATGACAAAATAAGGTCTATTAAAAATATGCACACATTCACAAGAAAGTATTCAAATGACCATTATTGCCATACGCCTAAAGCTTAGAATCCTACGAATCTCCAATTATTGCCGTTTCACTCGCACACAGACTCTCTCATTCATATCATATCTGTATCGTAGCGCACATATAAACCGTATTGCATCGGAATACGGTTTGATATTCCAATATCTATGAATCATGAATATCGAGGCGTCTCGTATCACATCGATGCGACAATATAGTGTTTTGAAAATATATAGTTTTGATGCGGGGCGATATCGGATATCACGATATTGATCCAATATACGTTTCAATATCTATATACGATTTGAATCGGTCATGCCTAGTTTGTGTACTTTACTACTGCATTACCTATATTTACTCAACGATAAATAACACTGTCCTCGATCACTTGTTACCCTCCAATGTTGGTCGCACGCTGCCGGAGCAGGTCGCAGGTGTTCAGCGTGATCAGCAAGGTGTTGTCGCACGCGGACGACGCGGCGTACGACGACGCGATGGTCGGCGCGCTGCACGAGAGCTTCCACAGCTTTGCGAACAAGGTAATGTGTTACGACGTCGATTTATGGCCATTGGTACTCGTAGTTTAGTTATGAGTTTAGTTTGATCTTTCGTTTTTTTTTGGTGGATTTCGTAAGTATAAATTTTTGTCGGTTTTATTTTTAGTTACCAGTTTATTTTTTGGTATATTTTATTGGCATATACTATTTTTTTATATACTTAATTTGCAGGTTTGCTTGCTGCTCACAGGATCCTAAGGTCTAAGGCATGTTTATGTTAGCCCAGCATTTTAAGGTAGTCCAAATTCACGCTAACAATGTTGCTCGTTCTAACAGGAGAATTACGTGTGGAGCTGTCCTGACGTGACGAGCTGGTGCGACATCACCGTGTCGTCACGCCAGGGCATGGCGGGCGCGCTCACCGACGGCAGCACCGAGACGTTCTGGGAGAGCGGCGACGAGGACCGCAACAAGGCGCGCTGGATCGAGCTCGCCTACCCGCCCGGCAGCGCCGACGACCGCCCGCACATAGTGTGCGTGCACCTCGACAACACGCGCGACACCGTGGTGAGTAAACGCGTATATACTTCATTCGTTTATAACTAGCTAATAGGTTTTAATTTGACAAGATTGTTTGCATTCTCTCAGGAACTTTATTGTGATATTTATTAGTTAACATAGCTCTTTTATAGCCTGAAACACAGGTCCAACCTAGTTTAGACAAATACTATAATGAGTCTTTAAGTTTAAGAACTCTTTGTTACCAAAACTACCTTTGCTTTAATAAATAATTTGATTCATTTATTACTATTATTTATTCACACACATGCGGCCAAAAGCGTTCACCATACAGCCAGTCTATCTATACCTACAGAGAAGTTCATAATGATTATTTGCAATTATTGTCTTCTTGCATAGACTGTTTCGAAAGTTTAGCTTCTATTGCAGAAGTCTTGGAAACATTAACATTACAAAAACGAAATAACTGTCTATTGCTGTACAAAGGCTTCGGCCATGGTTTTCCATACCGACCATTTGCAAGCAGTACGCATTTATTGCGATTGCGATCTTTACAAGTTTTTCTGTTCATCATGCTAATTTCAAACAATTGTTTTAATTTCTTTATAATTTGTTAAAGCAAACTATGTGATATTCATCTCCAAGACTTAGGTATTAAGCCCTTTCTGAATATCATGATGATTCTTGTGTGATACTATTATAATGAGATTAATTTTTCGCACAGAACAAGACGATGCTAGCGTCTTTCCTGTACAGCGGCGGGTCGGATGAGCTGATGCACATGCAAGACATTGAAGTAGACCCCAAGGCTGCCACCTGGCTCTGCTACTCTTTGCCGAGTGAGTTACATAGTAGCACCTGCTGAGGTTGCGATCTATTATTTTGATTTAGTTTTGGTGTCAGTTTTATGTTATGACCTAATTTTGCTACCTGAATATATCTAGTTTTGAAGTGTTCACTTTGCAATGAGAACTAATTTGTGTACTATTATTTTCCTTGGCGGCATGACTATAATATGATTTGTTTTGAATCTATTCATGTATAACATTTTATTTTATTTTATTATAATATGATTTTTTTTGAATCTATTCATGTTTAACAAAATTAATTATTTTAATTTTTGCGATAATTTATTCGATTTTTCATCCCGACGTTTAACGTCATCCAAATTTCAACAGAGAAGATGATTGAAAAATTCCTCTAGGCATGGAATCGGGTTCTATCGAAGACCCAAGCCAGACTACTCACTGCAAGATCTCAAGACACGGTTAGCTCTTTCTGCGTGGATAGGAACGTAAATTAATATTTAATGAGTGATGCTAGTTATATGTTTTTCAAAACTATGTAAATGACAAATAGCATCTTAGTCTACCCCGTGACCACGATCGCTGTAAAAGTGTTCGAAACGTCAGTATGAAAAATCTAATAAACTATCGCGAAAATATCCGATTTTGTTTTATAAAATTTGTAGTATTCGCGTAAACTTCAAAAGCAAGTAATACATTATTATTTTATTCGTGAATAATTTATTGTCATTTTCGTATGCCAGGGGTGCCAAGCAGTTGTGTTCGAGTCCGTTGCGAGCTGCGTGGTGCCGAGCCGGCGGTGCGGGTCCGACAAGTGCGCGTGCTGGGCGCGCCCGCCGCCGCGCCCGCTGCCGCCGTTGCGCCAGCTCGCGTGCTACACGCTGTTGCTGAGGCCGACGCGTTAAGAGTATTTAGGCTGCTGACGTCACAGGTACATTACTGAAACTTTATACAGTGTCACTGTCAGATCTCAAGAGTATTCCTCGCCAAACGCAGTCCATAACTGACCCTTATTATATTAACCGGTTTAAAATCTATGGTGTGGAAGGCAAGAGGGAAACCACCACATTAACATCCCTAATTTGTTGTTTTTATGTAAAACACCACCATCAAGAGCCCATCACATAAATTTGATGAAGAGGATCATAACTTACTAGCCAGCTTCTGTATGCAACCAGGGTCATATTTCTCGGAATCGTTTTTTTAACGAAATCCATATCTAAGACTTAACTAGAGGTAAAATATTGGTCTTTCAATAATTTAGGTATCACAAATTAGCATCAATCTAATTTACTTAGACGGTGCTCTCCTATCTGGACCACATTGATAACCTACTTTATACTCGCAGGTGTTCGGCAAACTCCTTGAATGGGAGCGCAGCGGGAGCGGAAGCGGCAGCGAAGCGGGCGAAGCAGCGGCTGCAGCGGAGGACCCCGCCAACGACTCCGACCTGCGCGAGCACGTTGTCGGGATATTGTTCGCGGGGCACAAGCTCACGTCGCTACAGCGGCAGGTAAGCTGGTACTGCAGTGCCAAAATAAATTGCTTTTTTCATACATTACAAAAACTGTTTGTGTTAAAAAAATTGTAAGGCCTTGTTTGCACGCAAGGCAAAGCAAGGTTTGCACTCCGTATACGATTGTACCAAGAATTCTCTACTTAAAAATCGTAAAATGTGTTATCGGAAATCGTAATGCGAAAATGTCCATACTACTACTGATACACATAGACGCGTTGACTATTGGCATTATAACTCTATTTGACCATTATTTTTCAACATTGTTTTCATGTTTACATCAAGTTTTATATCAATTTAGCACTTAATGAGAATAATAAATATGATATTGCCTTACAAGATTGACATGCTTTTAGTGCATAGTGTTTACTTTCAAAAGAATTTTTGGATATTATCCTTCACTCATAAATGTATTTACCATTATCCTCTAATGGACCTTTTGTTTAAAGCGTCATCGCGTTCATGTGCGTTACGCGTTTTTTCAGTTATTTTTCAAGGCTTGTTGACATTGTTTTTACGTATCTCAAGGTAAGATCTTAAGATGCCATTAGACCTGTTGTGACTAAGTAATAAGAGCAAGGGTGAAGGTCACAGCTACTGGCGTCGCGCCTGAAGCGTGTGGGTGTTACTTAAAAACTCTTTGTTCGGGAGGCACGGGACTGAGTAAACAACTATTGTGTAGACATAACAGTTGATTGAACGTCCATTAGTCTCTCTTTATAATATTAAACTTGGAAAATTCGTAAACAACTTGTTTGTGCTTAATAATTTAAGCCCTTTTAGAGATGCGTATTTATTATTTTGCAACGCAACATCTGAGTTTGAGTGTTTTTTGTCCGCTAATCGTGTCTTTATGCGTTTCGTTGTCAAATAGAATGAAACAATGTACGAGAATGTAAAATAGTAGTATCTACACAGCGTTGTAGTTATAATTAATAATTATGTGCGTTGATTTCTTAATATTAAAAAGAGAGGTATATGTGAAAACACATGAAAAGGTAAAGATTAGTGAAAATACTGTAAGAGCAAACGTAACTGCTAACATTGTTACGGAATTCTTTTTCACAATAAATCTCATTTCATCGTTAGAGTTAAGCTTGTGCCTTAGGATCGCAACGCAAATCTATAACATTCAACTTCGTTGATTGCAGATTTATTAGTGCGATATGGTTTCCCAACATATTGTATTTGTATGTGACAGGTGATGTCGCACATAGTGTGCGCGATAGGCTACGAGGCGGCGCGCGTTCGCGATGACTGGGAGACGGCGCTTCTGTGCGCAGAGGCCGCGGAGCGTGCCGGCGACGAGCCAGCACCGCGGCCGCCCGCGCCGCCGCCGCTCGACAACTACTGCTTCGAGATGCTTGCGCTGGTGAGTCCTCATACGAAACGATTTAAAGTGGCAAAAAAAAAACAAACAGGCATATAGAGATCTTGCCATTAACCCAGCAGCCGAACGTGATAACCAAAAACAATACTAGAGCGCTGGCAGTTTGGTCCAGTAGCAGTGCGGAATACTGCACCTCAACCGTAACATCTGCATCATTTGCAACACAGGACCACATGTAAGCCGCGATTAGGTCCTAATCGCCGCGCCTGGTTTCAATCGCTTTCAACGTGCTGGCCTTTGATGAAAGATTACGTGCTGGCGTAACAAGCCGACCGCCATACCTAGGGTCTGTCACGCCTGCCTTCAAATATTGTGGACGTACTGGTTGTGAACTACAACATAAGATTTTAGTATTATGATGCTAATTTAAAAAGTAATGTTACGATTAAAATCAACCGATACTCGTGATAGACGTCACGTACATGGTCGCATTGTCACCCATCCTAACACGTTTGCGCAGGTTGCTTAACTTCGGTATCACTACCAGCTCTACTCACATAAACTAGGTTTATTCTTGGATTAAGTACATGCATTATTCTCTACAGCTGCTGGCGCTGAGCGGTAGTGCGGTAGGGTGCGCGCACTTGGCGCAACGCACCGAACTACTGGGCGACTTGCTAGCTCTACTCCACACTGGCAGCGAGCGCGTGCAGAGACAGGTAACACACCTGAACTACCACAAAATGGAGCATCAAACATACTATGTATTTTCTATAAGAACTCTGTTTTGGTATAGGAGGTGAAATCAAGTCACTGATCACTTTATGAAGTTTGAGAGTTAAGATCTTGAATGTTAATCCAATTCGATGTATATACATCTCTTTTTAATAAAAAAAATATATATTACAGGTTATTTCACTACTGCGAAGAATGATTTCGGAAATCAAACCACAAAAAGCACTAGTTGCTATCAACTACGGGAACGACTTGAGCACAAGGTAAAAATTAACATTGTGTTGATGGAAATAAAAAAGAAAAAGGACTTGACAGTATCATTGAAATTGTTACACAATAAATTTATGCTCATCTCATTTTGCACCAGGGTGACTCTACTGGATTATCTGCTGAGCTACCTAGGCAAGGCGATCACGGTGCAGATGAAGGTGAAGGGTTCAAGCAGCGGCGGCCCCTCGACCGTGACGATGGGCGCCAGCCTCGCCGCCGCGTCCCCCGCCACTTGGTTCATGCGCGGCGAGACCTCCAAGAAGCACGCGCACCTCGTGGCCAAGCTGCTGGCCGATATGGCCGAGGTGGGTCCCGCTGTCGCTGTCACACAGCGAGCAGACGCGTTACGAGGGCCCAGCCTCGCTGTGCTCGGAAACATGATAAAATTCTCAGATTTTAGTATCTGAGGATATCAAATGCACCGTTTTGTTTTTTATGGTTCCAACGTCATCAGACTTAGTGATTACTCGTAATTTACATTTACATAATCGGTTTTTAAACATTTATAAATTGCGTTTGTTAAAAAACAGGCCACTGGCGGTCGCGTAAACGAAAGAATGTTGATAAACTAATCCGTGAGAGTTTTGTATATTGACAAAACAAAATATACATGCAATTGTATAATTGCAGGATAAAGTATCACCCGCATGGGGCCAGGAAACACGGACAGCATTAGCGAACTACGTAGGCCAGATAGCGCAGATAGCGGAGGCGGACCGGCGGCCCGCGCGCTGCGTGGCCTCGCCCGCCATGTGGATGGCGCTCGCCGCGCTCTGCGTCTGCGAGCAGCCGCACATAGACCTGTGAGTAATATGATAACGATAGCACCGGTTCACCCTGTGTCCATACTAGTGGCACCGTGGTTACGTCCGCGTTTTTTTGTTTTTACTCTGTTTGTTCCCATCGTTGCATGATTTTTTATAATATTAGCGGCTCCCGCGGATTTACCCGCGTAAATGTCGTATCTCAAAAATGTGTACAATAAATTCCGATGTATAAGCTATATCCATACATATACATCCATATATTATATCCATACATCCATCCTCAGCCTTCTCCGCTAAATAAGCTATCTAACACATAAAGAATTTAGCTTGTGTGTAACTATATAGGTGCGTTTTTTTGGTTAATTAACTTGTTGAATTCATGATGTGCCTGATTATGCTGCTTGTATTGCTGCTATTGTACGCTTAAACAGACGGTTCAGTCACGATAACTGGAGTTTAGGTATGTTACAGACATGAGCAATGTCAATTTTTCAGTATCAACGGCACATGCGACGGACGCGATACACGTCGCGAGGCGGAGGCGCGGCCGTTCTGCTCGAACCACGACGACGGCGCCACCATCGCGGTGGTGGAGTGTCGCACCTGCGGCCCGCTGTGCGGCGAGTGCGACCGCTTCCTGCATCTCAACCGCAATGCGCGCACGCATCAGCGCCAGGCGAGTCTCTTAGGTGTTCGAACGCATGTGTTGACGCGTAGCGGACACAGGAGGTCTACTACATAAAAAGGAATTCCGTCAATACGATTATCGTTTTGCGGATCCGAAGCATTTTGTATTGAGGATTGCATACTAAAAATGCTTCGGATCCGCAAAACTTTGATCGTATTGACGATTATGTAGTAGGCTGTCAGATATCCACAACGCGTATAACTATACGAAGCTGTAATGATCAGCAAATGAGGCGCATGGAATAATGATTGTTTTCTTCATTTAAATATCACTTTGTAATTTTTAACTACAAGTTTTAGAAGTTCTCAAAGTTGACCCATTTTTTAATACTTTGTTGGTTAGCTTTACGTGTTAAGATATTTGACGTTTAATTTAAATCGACTAATTTAAAAATTCACAGATAGTCTTTTGATTTCAACAGGAATAAAAACATTTTAATTTAGTGGCATTTTTTAAACATTTACAAATCGTTTCAATGCGGTACTGTTTAGATAAAATTCTCATTCGACATGTTGTCATTTAGATTAGAGTGCGTAAAAATATAAGAGAAACAAGTCTTACCAATCACTACGTTCACTCCTAACGGGCCGTCATCTATAACGGAGTATGGTGACTTATGTGTCAAATAGAGTACTTTCTATTCAATTTTTATTCTAAATTGACTAGTTTTCTACATTAATTTTGTTCAGAGTACCTAGAGACTAACCTAAGATCTGCCATGAACTAGTGCCTTACTTAATTTGTACCGTATCTCTATACAGATATGCAAAGAAGAGGAGAGCGCGATCCGCGTGGACATCCACGAGGGTTGCGGGCGCGCCAAGCTGTTCTGGCTGCTGCTGCTCGTAGACCGGCGCACGCTGAAGGCTCTGGCGGAGTTCCGCGGCGTGGAGGCCGACGCCGACGACGCGTACGCAGGCACCTGCCGCTTCTGCGGCGCGCGCGGCAGCACCGGCCTGCTGGCCATTGGCAACGTGTGCGCCGACCAGCAGTGCCAGGTGAAATAAGATATTATTTATAGCTTAACACTTAACTTTAACACGTTCCGACACACGACGACAGTGAACGCCTATAGGCGTGAAAGCAATAAAACATCTATCGTGTCTGGAATAGTGTCCCGGGACATGTTAAAAAAAAGTTTAAATGTATCGTTGTCGTCTCAGTTTCTAGATCATTTCATATTGTAATACTTATCTGATGCTATGCTTAAAAACAGCACAAAAAATTTGTAGAAAACAGCTACCTAAGCGCCAAACTACAACTTGAGTGCAAAACGCTTAGATTTTCTTTCTGGACACACAGACTATCGTGTATCAACAGCGAACTCGTGTTAAAACGTATGCAGTTTCGTCTTTGTCTCTTTGTTTTAAAGTGTTCTGATAGAACCGCTAACTTCAATGTCAGTGAATCTAAACGCTTAGGGCAGGTGTTTTCTATTCAACACACACAACAACTCTTTTTATGTCAGAACTGGTTAAAAGTTCTGGTTCAAAGACATCAGTTGACACCGTCCAAACTCTAAATAATCTCAGAATCGATAGCAATGCCATTTTAGAGCAAAGAGAAGCCTGTTCGCGTTCTTTACGGGACGTTACTGTTTTTTTTTTGGTATAAATTGTATCTCTGTTTATCAGGAGCACGGTCGCGAAGCGTGCAACCGCGTGCTGAACTGCGGGCACATGTGCGGCGGCGTGCGCTGCGAGCCACTGTGCCTGCCCTGCCTGTTCGGCTGCGGGGCGGGCCGCGCGCCCGACGCCGCGCCGCTGAGGCAGGACGCCGACGACATGTGCATGATCTGCTTCACGGAGCCGCTGCAGGCCGCGCCCGCCATACAGGTACACTGTAAAATACCCTATAGGTAATCCACCATGCAGGCAGTCCATCATCATCGTTGTTAGCCAAAGGTCATCCATTGCTGAACATAAACCCCCACGGTTTTCCACAGCGACCGACCGCAAGGTCTCCATCCAGTGTGATTCTGCGATCCTTACAAGGTCATGTGTCCATCTTGTCATTGAAGGAAGGGTCTCCAATCAGAACCTTCCTGCCCCAACGGCTATCAAGGTTTCGCGCTATGAATCAGGGGGCCATAGCCATAAGCTTACTGAACGGAACTCCGTCCTGCAGGTACCCTGCCGTACAGGGGTACTCGGGCATACATGAGCTCTGTTATGCTTTACGGGATACTCGCTTAGTTCTTCATCTTGCAGTTAGGTTTTCCCGTACTTCAATATTTTATCGAACTTGTAAATAAATACCCTCCCATGAAGTTACCTCATTAATATGTTTTTTTATCATATAGATAATTAATTTCCATATACCACATAATAGATCGAGTTACATTTCTTTACCAAATCAAACGTATATTGAAATATGTTCGGAATAAATGTCCTGCTTTTTAGCATACTGTTATTATCAAACATTTTTTTATTTATTCGACCAAGTATATCTCTAATCTACAGACTCCTTAATACTTGCAAATTTTATATTTTCCTTTACAGCTACAATGCGGGCACGTGTTCCACCTGCACTGCTGCAAGAAGGTGCTCGCCAGCAAGTGGATCGGCCCCAGGATCACCTTCTCCTTCGCGCAGTGTCCCATCTGCAAGGTACCATTGCAAATTCTTACCTCACATTTACTCTTTTCACACTCATATTTACTACTAGCGGTACTACGCGACTGCATCTGCGTGTTATAGTTTCCTTCCAGTCGCAGCGTGATTTTTTAGCCCTAGTTCAGACACGGTGGAATCCGTGCGAATGCGATCCGCGTGTTTTGACCGAATGGATCTTATTAACATTAGCGCCTATCATTCGTTCATACCTGTCCGCGCGGATTGATAATCCGCGCGGCTACCGCAACTCGACCGCTAGAAATTAGTTCGTGCGGTCGTCTCCCAGATCTATTTACTTGAAGTGCCTAGAGACGTTTAGTTAAGCCGTGCTCATTGGACGGTGACAATGGATCTCTTAAACTACTTATTATATACTTTCGTTTTCTTTTCTTTTTATAGGAGTAAGTACACACATATTGCTTCTTCGACTTCCATTGTTGAAATGAAGCTGCTATCACCCTACCTTACTCTTCACATTACCGCGCGTGTCTAAACACTTTTTAATCCTCGCGGATCGGAACCGCGCGATTCGCATATGCGTGGATTACGCCGTGTCTGAACTAGGCCTTATAGCATTTAAGCCTTCCTCAATAAATAAGCTACCCAACACAGTAAAAACAAAGCGTTCCAGTAGTTCCTGAGATTAAAGCGTTGAAACAAACAAAAAAAAACTTAAAATTAGTATAGATTTTTAAAATTAGTATAGATTCACACTCCTCAAAATGACAAATTAAATTGGTCTTACAATATCATTTAAATTGATCGGTAACGATGATTCATACGTTTGTTTTTTCATACAGGAGGACATGGATCACTGGACCCTCGAAGACCTACTGGACCCGATCCGCCGTCTCCGCGACGAGGTGAAACGCAAAGCGCTGATGCGGCTCGAGTACGAGGGCGTCGCGGTGCCGGGCGCGGCGCGGAACAGGCCGCTGCTGGAGCCCGCCGCGTACGCCATGGAGCGGTACGCGTACTACGTGTGCCACAAGTGCGAGCGGGTGAGTACCTCACACGGCGAGTACAGGCTTCGCAAAACGCTAACGCGTCTCTAGTACACGGGTGACGCGAGAACACTCTTGTATGTCAGTGATGTCTGTTTACTTTGCTGATGTCTGACATTGAATGCTATCATTAAAATCTTTTGAGAGATTTTTACGGCATCATGTTTAATCGGTTTGGATACAGTTTATTCCTGACAAATCCTCAGAGATTTAGCATTAGTCAATTTGGTAGCTGCTAATTTTGTTCATTTTGTATCTGTTCATCATTCATCATCATTATCAGCGAAAGAATGTGCACTGCTGAACATAGGCCTCCTCCACGATTTTCCTCTGCGACCGGTTGTGAGCGGTCTGCATCCAGTGTGATAATGCGTCCAGTGATCTATAAGGTCGTTTGTCCATTTTTTCGGTGAACGTCATATGCTGCGTCTTCGGGCGAAGGGTCTCCAAACTAGATTTTTTCTGCCCCAACGACCATCAGTTCCTTGCGCTATGTGCCCTGCCCATTGCCACTTGAGCTTACTCATTCGCAGGGTTTTGTCCGTTACCTTAGTTCTTCTACGTATCTCCTCATTTTTGATTCAATCTCTTAGAAAAATACCGGGAATAATCAGAAATCAGTACCATGTATTCGCTTAAAACATTGTATTACTTATATGGATGTTACAAATTTTAAAGAACCTGATGATTGGAATAATAAATTCTAGATAAATCATAGCCCTCTCCATCGACCGTTGTGTGATTTTGAGTTTCTTAATGAGACCCATATTTTTGATCCGTGTATCTGTTTATGAATATATTTTTTTGTCTGCCAGGCATACTTTGGTGGTCTGGCGCGTTGCGAGGCAGAAACGAGCGGCTGGTGGGAGCCGACGGAGCTGGTGTGCGGCGCGTGCAGCGACGTGGCCGGCGCGCGCACCTGCCCCAAGCACGGCGCCGACTTCCTCGAGTACAAGTGCCGCTACTGCTGCTCGGTGAGCCGCCATACACTATTTTTTTTAAGTTAAACTCGGTATGTTGATAAACTAGCTTATTTCATAATAATTAAACAATATACAATGCAGTAAAATATGCGCGGGATAGTACAGTTTATTTCACTTTGGACTATATGGATACCTACGGAATAGACTTCAAGTCATAGCAACAGTGACAGTGCCACGCTTTAAGTGTACAGATAACGTCTCAATGTACTGTGCGACAAGGATATTCTGGCCAATAGATGACATTGACAGGGGGGCGTTAGCATTCAATAAGGTAGCCAGAACAAGAATATCTCCCTTGATTCAGGGAGTCTATTATTTATTAGGGTCTTTATTGCCCATGCATGGAAAAGTCAAAGAAAAAAATTCTTGGATGGAAAATATTTTGAAGGCATTTCTCAAAAATAAATGCCTTTCTGTAATGACGTTTACAAAAAAAAAATGCGGCTAACCTACTCAAGTGGCCTCTGACTTAGCCGCCTGCTTTGATATCAGGGCAGCATAAGAATAAACAACACAGCCGTCCGGTTAATATCCTTAGATCGAAAATGATAGAGTAAGTACTAGATAACTACAGTCTTCAACACTGTAGCCAGCTTTTCTTTAATTTTTAATTCAAACATATTGTTTACAGGTGGCGGTATTCTTCTGCTTCGGCACGTCGCACTTCTGCAACGCGTGTCACGACGACTTCCAGCGCGTCACCAACATCCCGAAGCATTCTCTTCCGCAGTGCCCAGCTGGTGTGTACTCATTTTATTTTAACTTCAGTAGGTATTTATCACGTTCCGGGACACTGAACGCCTACAGGCGTGAAAACAATAAAACATCTATTGTGTCTGGAATAGTATCCCGGAACGTGTTAAGCTATTCCGTCCATTTTTATGTGTCTGATTATCTATAAGTAATTATCAAAAAAATCAAACTAACGCCATTTTTACGACGTTTACGACGAAATCATTAAAGTAACATAAAATGCCTTCTGAGTCTAACAAACTTGTGTGTCCTTAGGTCCTAAAGGCGAGCAACTGCCCGGCTCGGCAGAGGAATGTCCACTCCACGTACAGCACCCTCCCACCGGCGAAGAGTTTGCGCTCGGCTGTGGCATCTGCCGCCACTCGCAGGGCTTCTAAACGCCGCCCCTGCCTACCCTAGCGGCCAGCGCATCACGCCGCCTCTGACATCAATACACACTTGTATGCGACTGAAGGCAAGTGACAGGTGAGACGCGGGCATGATTCTGGGAATTCGTTACTAACCAGTGTCATACGTTGTTACGTGTTATAGAGAAAGACATTTGAGTCAATTATCTATTTATGAGAAATTTAGAAGGCGCAACAATTTATATTCAATGTCACCGAATCACGCCCCAAACTCACTTGATCACAATAAACATGAATGAAGTATCAAGGAATTTTCAATAATGTGGAAGAATTAAGACTATATATTAATTTATTAACAAATAATACGGACTGATTTCGTATACCACAACTAATTTTAAATATCCTAACTCTCAATACTGTTAGCCCTGTTGCACTATGCAGGATTGTTATTTCTTATTACGAAGCAGTAAAAAAATACTGCGATCACAAAAACATAGAGTAAGTGAAACTTATGTACGAGTATAATGTCAAAGAATGTAAGACAAATTACATTTGTCCCATTTGATTATTGCTTAGAGCAATCGTAAGATTAGACAATATGATCAGAAGGCAATACGACCTGACAATCGGGAACGTTAAGTATGTATTGGTTCACGCAGCAGGCTTACTATTACTCAAACATCTTTGAGTCGGTATTTATATTTTAAGACGGGTATGGACTGTCAACGGGTATGGATTGATGAAAACTGTTAAGAACTTAATGAGTAGTCAAGTTATAAGAATAAAATAAACTTGGACACGCCGTCTACAGCCCAGTGTTGTATTCAAAAAAGTCTAATAGATGGATAGGATTTGGAATTACTGACGCCATTAAGGAGTAATCAAATTATCTATTTAAACAATTACAATATCGCTCTTTCTTACACCATCGTACTAATACATTCTAGATCATTTGCACTAATAACCTGCAATTATATCAAAATGATACCGATGAAAATTATTTGATAATCCGATAATTTGGGTAACTTTTAAAGGGAATTTTAGATCCTATTTTTATCGCTTCCGAGCAAAGAAGAAACTTATCATCGAAGAAATAACAAGTAAAATGTACTTGTATTATGAAACAACATTATTATTATAAAAAATATACATAAGGGTTTTTGAACTGTTTAAATCGGAACCGTTCCTTATAAGCTATACTAATGACTCAACAGGGATATCGAGTTAAGTGTGACTAGAGTGACACTTGAACTATTAGCACGCTTGTATCCTAAATGCTTTTTCGATGCCGCTTCTTTGTTATAGAAAATATATCGCTTGAGAGTATGAATTGCGTGTTGATATTTTGCATAACGGCGAATATTGCCGAGTTTTCGGCTTTGTATAATAATGACTAGTACTGAAATTGGCTATTTTTGATATAATTTGATCGCACTAGGCTGCGGGGCCGCGAGGCAGCCAGCAGCTCCCGCCCAGCCCCAGTTGTTGTGTAGTTGCGTAGCGAATAAATTGTTGTCTGGTTAAAAATATTTTTGCACCTATACTACGTACTCTTACAAAACCACTTTCATTTGAAGATAATATTTTTGTTAATGTTCTCTATTGTGCAATACTTAGTTAGACATACTGAACTTAATTTTCTCTAGTCGTTTTTTCACGAATTAATTTCGTAGTCGTTATAATTAAAATAGTATTGTATTTATTTCCCTTTAATTTTAAGTTGAATCTATATGCAGACCGCTCTCCCGCCGCGGCCTTTCCACTCCAAGCCCCAGTAATTTTTCTCACGAGTTAACCCGACACATGGTCCTTCGGTTGATTTTGCGGTAGTCGCATTAGTATTTATTATTTCACAATTAGATAAATAAACAATTCATGTTATTTAATCATATTGAGTAATGCAGCTGGCAACGCGGTGCAACTACCGGATCGTTTATGTTTGAAAACCCATTGAAACTAAGTAGGCAAAATAATTGAGGAGTACTTGTTCCGGCGGTTGCGAAGCGCTCCCAACTAACGATGAAGCAGTTATTCGTAGATAGTTACTCAGTTAAATAAATCAGTGTGAAACGATACTTTATGTGGTAGATGAGATTCATTTTCAATGTTACATACCTAAGAGTATAGAACATGTATTTCGAATAATTTACAATGTTAAGTAGTAAATGTTTTAATCGCGAACTCCACAATGATCGATTAGTGCAGTTTCTTGAAATCATACATTTCTATTATTAGTCTATTGTAAGTAGATACGCATTTTTTATTTATACGAGTGTCGCTTGCGTTATTATTAAAAGTTATGCCACTATTCTACTATTTATATTTGTTTAAGGTAATGTAACTACTTTCCTCCTTTCTTGTGCCTTTCACTGCGTTAAGTGACGTGACGCTTTGCGGCCGCCCGTATTCTTGTACTGATGAGTTATACTAAACCGTTCCTAATTTACGTCTTCGTTCTTTAATATTCTAGAATCAAGAAACTGTACATTATTTATAATTGAAAATCAGTGTTTTAGTGTCGATCAGTGTTGAATATTTAACGAATACTTCATTACATTTATGATATTATAAAATGTGTTGATTTATGATTATAATGCACCTTTAGGCATTTACATCAGAAAAAATATTTAGTTAAGAATATAGGTTATAAGAAATTTTACAAATAAAGCTTAAAATGCAAACAGTACGTATTTTATTCTAAAACCTGGAATTAGCGCATATATACAGTGGTGGTCAGCTAATTAAAGACACTTTGAAAATTGTATGTGCATCAAGTTTTGGGCTCCAATAATTTTGTATTATGAATACATAGAAACCAGTGACTGTTGTAAAATAATCGTATGGGTTTTTACGTATAATTTTAAGTTACTATTTGCCATAAGCTTGATCTATTTTTCGTTACTTTTGACTTCAAATCTGTTATGAGCAGAATAAGTGTACCAGTGATGTGGACAACTAATTAAAGACACCTAATGTAAGTTACTGAAAACCAAAAAAGTACTAAAACTACAAAAGAGTCAGTTAATATGAAATTAAAAATAGTCATTTCTCAGATGTTTTACAAAGTTTTTGATGTTTTGTCGTATGTTGTTTAGCTGCATTTTGACTTTTACTTAGTCCTGGCACGGTCCTGGCATTAGTGCTATTAGTTCCTTGCAAGCATGTTGTTTTGGGTCCCTTCGATATTCAAATAAAAAGCGGACTGTAAAAATAAGGTTGCTGTAATTTCGCCTTCCTTATTACAAAAATTAAAAATACGCGACAGTGAATATGACCGGCGACGGTGGGTTCCTGAAGTCGAGTCCAGAGCATTCGCTGCGCGCGCTCGTGCTCGTGCTCGTGCGGGGTCGTACGATGTCGTCGGTGCTCGGGGCTTTCCGCCGGCGCTCCCCTCTTGCGCCTGCGCGCGTAGAATTGATGATGTACGCAACATGCTCCCCGGCTTGAAGTCTGATGATCAGAAGAGGACTTCAATGATCCGGCTCGAAGGACCATTGTTTTGGGTCCCTTCGATATTCAAATAAAAAGCGGACTGTAAAAATAAGGTTGCTGTAATTTCGCCTTCCTTATTACAAAAATTAAAAATACGCGACAGTGAATATGACCGGCGACGGTGGGTTCCTGAAGTCGAGTCCAGAGCATTCGCTGCGCGCGCTCGTGCTCGTGCTCGTGCTCGTGCGGGGTCGTACGATGTCGTCGGTGCTCGGGGCTTTCCGCCGGCGCTCCCCTCTTGCGCCTGCGCGCGTAGAATTGATGATGTACGCAACACATGTATTAGAATTTATTCTAATGCTTTCATAAACGCGTCATTTAGGTAATTTTAGCGTTGGTACCTACTTACTATTATTTGTCTGATATTACAAAGTTTCTAATGCGATAGATGTCAGGACCTAAGAATCGGACCCCGCTTAAAAACCTAGAATGGGATTTCTAGATGAAAAATATTAAGGTTCCAAGCATATTTTCATGAAAGTATTTGCTGCAGGAAGATCGTAAATATGTTAGCAAGAATGATAAGGCCTAGATTATGCGAGGAAAACTTGCACTGAAGAAAATTTTATAAGTTACCAAACGTATAGTATGCTAAATATTTCACGGATGCGGTTTGCCTAAATACATTCTCAACGTGGACCGAACCAAAGTGGATAATTGAGATGTTTTCGAATGTAAATAAATAATGGAAGTAATTACGACGAAAAACGGTATATGAGACTACAATTTAACAAGACTATGTATCATATATAACTGTATATCACATCAAAGTGCGCCGTTAATTTTCTAGACGTATTGCGGGACCTATGAATAAAATACCAGTACATGCATGGAATACCTTAAACAATTATATTCAACAACAGCCTATCTTACCTTTAGCTGACTAATCATCTCGTCTAGAAAATCTTGTAGTTTAGACTCACTATTACGACTTAACAAACCGACTGCAACGGACGTTTCAGTTTTCCTAAGGGACACTGTCTATCTTTAAGATTTGCTACCATAATTGTCCTAACATCAATACAATCGAAAAATTGAGATTCTTGTATTAGGTAATACACTAGCGAGACATGTTGTTAATGTTTATTAACTATACGGCGTTTTATGAAAGCATTAGAACAAATTCTAATACATGATAACAAGAAACGCATAGCACCAATGCTAGGACTAAGTCAAGGTCAAAATACAGCTAAACGACATACGACAAAACCTCAAAAACTTTGTAAAACATTTATGAAATGACTAATTTTCAATTTCATATAAACTGACTTTTTTGTAGTTTCAGTATTTTTTTGTTTTCATTAACTTACTTCAGGTGTCTTTAATTAGTTGTCCACATCACTGGTACACTTATTCTGCTTATAAAAGATTTGAAGTCAAAAGTAACGAAAAATAGATCAAGTTTACGGCAAATAGTAACTTCAAATTATACATAAAACCCATACGATTATTTTACAACAGTTACTGGTTTCTATGTATTCATAATACAAAATTATTGGAACACAAAACTTGATGTTCATACAGTTTTCAAAGTGTCTTTAATTAGCTGACCACCACTGTATATTATGTAATATTTGGAAATATGTTAAGTTGGCAGCTATGTAGGTACTTGATTGGTTTTCATCTATAGTCTAATTATTAGACTAATTATTATTGGGGGGTTACCCCCTTATTCATAATAACTCAAACGGTCTTCTAAACCTATTTTAGCTTTTACACTGTTTTGTCACTTTCTGTCAAATGATGACAGCGCCAAGAAAGAATGAGACAAAACAGTGTAATAGCTAAAATAGGTTTAAAAGACCGTTTGAGTTATTATGAATAACTCTAATATGAATGACAAAGATGTAATGAAAGCGTATAATTCAGATAACAATATGTCAATGCTTAACATTTGGATAGGGCACGAGAAAAAAGTAATAAATAAATTGTAGATAGATACTTTTTGGTTAATGACCTAACTATGACTTCCTTGCATTACATCGTACGAGCCATCAAACCAGTTCAAAACACGGGTATGTTTAGGCTCGTAAGCCCAAACATAATCGCCGAATGACGAAGGTCATCGGCACATGTTTAAAAACATCGGCAGTTGACAAACAATACAACAATCTAAGTATTTACTTTTCAAACACTGGCAGCAGCGGTGACCGAGCCGACCTAGTGCAGTATCTTCTGGGGCCCGATAAGCCGGCTCACATCCCGCTGGGAGACACTTCACATCCGATAACTCAGATTGAAAGATCGATTTTGTAGGAACGGCCTGATAAAGCTTTATCTCGGAGTTATCACGATCGTTGCAAAACTGTTTCGGCACTTGCTTCAGTGCCATCATAACAGTTGCATTGTGTAAAAATAACATGTGATACTGCCGCTGTCTGGATAAATATGTTTCGACGGTACAATTTCAAGGTATGCTTTTCTGTACATGATTTATATCCGAACGTAATCCAGATTTAAAGTCGGGAACTTAATGTTAAGGGTCTATTTTTGTAGCAAACTTGGCGATCTATGTCCGTACATAAAATTGACTCTTATTGACGAACTATTAAGCTTCAAATAACATCTTAGTCTGCCCCGTGACCACAACCGCTGCAAAGTGTTCGAATCGTCGGGATGAAAAATCTAATAAATTATGTTTTATATTTAAAATTGTAATATGTAAGTAAGTACTTATCTTAAATTAAATTTGGCAACTATCTTAGTGGTCATTATTAGGAGCGTTAATCTATGTGCCAACGCTACATTTATTGAAATTCGTGTCTTATAAAAAGCTGCTACAAACATTTTAATCCCCAGGGCTGGATCAATTGGCCTCTGATCCGGGCGCACCTATGCACGCTGGCGGTCAATGTGGGCTTTAACAACACCTGGCGCGCGCCGAGGGAGGCCTTCCGTTATGGCGCGCTTCAGTTTGGCCTGGTGACGACCCTGGCTTCCCTGATCGTGCTGCCGCTTGCTCTGCTGCAGTTGGCGTTAGGGCAATTGAGCCAGCAAGATTCTGTCGGCATCTGGCGCGCCGTGCCATTCTTCAGAGGTAAGCTAAACTTAGTTATCTAGTGCACTTCAAACTGTGCGTGTGGGCTCTATCTGCGAAGGCTGCAGTTCTGCCTGGCAGCAACCCTGGTCTCGCTGATCGTGCTGCCGCTAACAGTGCTCCAACTAGCACAAGGACAGTTGAACCAGCACGACCTTGTCGGCTTCAGGCGATCCGTGCCTCTCTTTAGAGGTAAGCTATAACGCCATTGTATAGACTGGCGTTCAATTCAATTCAAATTACATAGTTTCGTTGGATGTGTCTCGGGTCTCGGCTACATCTTCCTGCAGTTCAGGCTGGCGATAACCCTGGTCTGATCTCTGATCTTTCTACCGCTGGTGATGCTGTAGCTTCCACTTAAGCAATTGAACCAGGAGGCCGCTGTCTGAATTTGACCCGCCATACCCTTCTTCAAACGTCTATATCGTCCCTATGTAAACTGGTTGGGTTACTCTTATAAACGTAAAGCAGACGCTGATATTCATCATTCAATTGAAATTTTAATGATGACGTACGTAATATTGAATGTTTATTACTAAACCCTTAAAATCATCATCAGAAGACGTTATCCTGAAGTTAATATAGTGATTATGTATTTATATTCATTATCAGGAGTGGGCTACCTCAGGCTGCTGGTGTCGGCGCTCGGCTGCGTGTACTCCGCCATCTACGTGGCACTCTCAGCTGCGTATTTCCTATACACGTTGAGCAATTTTATTCCCTTCCGCGCGTGCTCCGATCCGCGCCTCAACGAGGTAAAGTGTTCTTTTTCTTTTAATTAGAACCAGAATTGGTTAATGGGTTAACTCCTTAAATGGTATGGCAGTTAAGGCACTCGGGAAGAAGATATAAGTAGTATTCTTTTGTCTTTTAGTTGCAACGATCTCTTCATAATTACTTTTATAAATAAATTTGTTACCTATTTTACAGGTTGGCTACGAAGACATAATTAATTCGACAAGCTGTTTAAAGTATGTATGATGTAAAATTATAATTTAAATTAACCACTTTCTTGTGTAAGTATTTAAGAATGTTTATTATTTATTACAGTGCCACGTTCCTAGCTCCAGTTAGTCAGAAACCCGAATATTACATCGCCATGTCTCTTATAATATGTTTCATATGGATCGTTTTACCTTTTCTGTAAGTAATATTTTTTTGATAAAATCCTTTATGCAACTGATATGGTGATGCGAAAAGTCGAAATACAGAAGTCTTAAAGTTATTTCAATATTACTGCGTACGTTGAATGTTTTGTGTTTATCAGTATGATGATCTACTGACTGATATACCAGTAACCTCGTATTGTGGTATTTCAGGCTTTACAGTCCAGTGAAGCTAATGAAGCGTACCTTCTACGCGATGGGTCCAATAATACTCCTGATGGGTTTCATCATCGCTCCGAGCATCGGTTCGTGGGAGAACCTGTCGTCATTTCACTCGGTTGACGACTGGCGCTGGTTCGTGGAGCCGAGCGTGTGGCTGAGTGCGCTGGCGCAGGCGCTGCTGGCGGCGCAGCTGGCCGGCGGGTACCTGGTCGCGGCGGGACACGGCGTCTACAGCGCCACCGACGTGCAGTGGTCTGTGTGGTTCTGTTTAATACTTAAATGTAATATCCCGTCGGCTGCTTACAGCCACGGAGGCCAACTTCAACTGAGATCAGCCATCGGCAATTAAGATACCGAAGTTAAGCAACCAGCCTTAAGCGCGGTCGTGTTTGGATGGGTGACCTTTCCAACCTTGTATAAGTACGAAAAAGCACGTTAAGCTGTTGGTCCCGGCTAGTAG
>CAUZXH010000225.1:0-15534 GCA_963584085.1 Pyrausta aurata
AAAAAGGGGACGAAAATTTGTTGGAATGTACTCAGTATCCAAGAATTTGTTGAATATGTTGGCAAGTGTTGTAAGGTAAGGTTCTCCGGCGGAAATGATAATTTCTTGTATTTTTGATGCTGTTTGGCCCCAAGCCGTCTTTTTTCTTTGATCTGACGGCAGATTCAACTCCTGCTTTCAGTGATTTCAAACATTTGCAATCATCATAGCGAAAAATATTTTGCATATTGTTATCAAGAAACCTACCATACAGGTCATTATGTGCTTCATCTTGTGGTATAGGCTCTACTTCCGCATTGACGTCGAATGCAAGTGCTTGCTGTGAGAGGTTTAAACGGTTCTCCTCCAACCAATTTGTTACACGGTTACTGAAAAATAAAATTTGTTAGAAGATATAATAAGTTTAAAACGCCAAGCGTCGCAAGTACGTCTCACTTGCAAGTGATTATGTTTTTGCGCCGTTTGGCGTTGAAACGTTTGGGTCGGCTAAATTGCTGTTTAGAAAAATTTCGCCTAAACTAAATTCTGTTACGGCCAATAATAAAGCTGGCTGGTTTCTAGCTCAAAGGATTAGCAGAGCTATCCAACGCGACAACGCAGCCAGCATTATAGCCATATAGGTTTTGAATAGGGTAGTTTTATTTTTTTATGTTGCATGTCTTAATTTTAATTTTTTCTTGTTTGTTATTAATATCATCATTCTGTTAAAAAAAAGTTAAACCTCATATATTTCAATTATGCACTTTGTTAAAATATGCTTTTATGGATTACAATCTTTTCTTATCTTCCTGACAAGAGACTGGTCCGGTCAAAAACGTATTGGTCCATTATTAGCAGGAGCACTTACACATCTTCACTGTCAGGATCCCAGTTGCTAATCGAAAAGCCAGAGAAAGGCTCACATATCTGGTCAGACTCTGTAAATGCTGGCAGCAGCTTCATCGCCAGCGAGACTCGCTCTGTCAAATCCAGTTCCTCAGATACATTCTCTTTTATCGGCTCAAGGAAGCTTTTGTCAGTTCTGAAAAAAAACATCATTACACATTAAATCAATTTCTGCATTACATATAAAGAACAAAGTATCAATGTTTATGTATTATACCTCAAAATTAAAGCCAAAGTTTTGTCATGAATAGGTAAAGAGGCATTGAATGCCCTGTTTGATGACGTCACGTCGCCTGTGGTAGCTGCTAGCCTCTCGAAGAATGGATCTACAATTAAATTTAGATTTTAAAGATTTTCTAATAAGGATTTTGAACATTTGATGATTTCTCCTTAGGTTTGATCCAGGTCTCTCGCGCATAACTATTTTTCAACAATATGCGCTTGCATGACCCAAAAACGGGCGTCACTTCAAACAAAAGACGATGCGGGGTGCATAAGATTTTCGCTCTTAAGGTTTTCTGCCTACTACACGGAAGCATACCAGCTAGGAATGAGTCGGGCAAAAAATATTCTTTCTATTGAAAATAGCGCGTTCTTCCACTGACCAATACCGTCGGGTGTCTTGCACGGCAAAATACGCTATCGCTCCATACAACGGAGAGACAGAACGCTGTAGATCCGTTCAGTAGGCAAAGTAGAGCGTATAATGGTGCCTTTTGTATCTGATACGCTCCTAGCACGGTCATGGTATGGTGTAGTAGGCCCAGACCTTATAGGTGGTTAGGCGCGAAAGACCGCAATCGCACATTATTTAAATGAGATTTATTTATAACAATATTAAATGGACAGATAACCTACAAACAAATTACCATACATCATACAGAAAAAATCAAAAGCATCTTTACAATGGTAGTATATATTTTAGCTTTATATTTATCTTTAGATATCTTACCTATACAATCATTGCAATCAAATTCGCCATTGAATATCTCAGGGTTGGCGGCAATGGCACCTTTAGACCTCTTTTTCTTTTGTTTTTTGACCGGAGCAGTGTCTCCATCCACTGCTCCTTCATCTTGCGTGAGCCCGTCGTCATCTTTCTTCCCCCTTTTAGTCTAAAAGTTACGTAAGCTCTTTCCAATCATCATCTTATTAGAATAAAAAAAACACTGTGAGTGAAAAATATTCATAACATACTATCATAATTTTTTTTTAGCTCTGAGCAAGAAAAGGTAGTCTCTCTCTTCAAGAAGCTTTGTCTAAATACCTTCTCTGCTCTCATTTGTACCTCCAAAATGATGCTCAATACTAGGTTTTGCCTAACTAACATGCCTAAAAGAGAAGAGTAGTGCTTATAAATATATTATGACAGATTTAGATTTGACTTACCTGAGCAGCCTTGCTCAACCCGCCAGCCATTTTGAGAACATCATAGTGCACAGCATCTACCCTGAATGAGTAGATTCTAGCTGATGCATCCACCACAGTGGAAGCAGTCTGAAGGTTCTCCATACGGGAGTCATGCCGTCGCAACATTGATGTCATGAAGTCAATCAGTTGTAGGTTCCAGGCATTGTCTTTGTTTATTTTCTGTAACAATTACATCATACAAATATTGATAGAAAATTCTTTATGGCTGTTAGCCTTTCTAATTTCTCTGAACAAAGTTTTGTTATGAAGTAGTCTTGGACCCGGTTCTCTAGACTCATTAGTCAGCTTACAAACTTACATTTTCCGCATAAAGTTTAAGGCAGCCCTGGAAATGCTCCTTCTGTGGGGACGAGGACATGGTGTCTCTGCCACGTCTCGGGGACGACGAATGCGGCGTGGACGTCGCCACCGCGCGCTCTGAGGCCACAAGGGAAGACCGTTCGGCGTCATCATCGTTTTTATCCTGGAAAACAGATAACAAACATAAAAGTACCTTACTCATAAAACTTCAGGCTATGATGCTGAAGTCACACATTTGAATTTGGGTTTAGAAACCGCTAGATATAATAACAAACAATATTGCTAACATGTGTGCAACGATGACTCAACGTGACAGAGAAAGAATGGAAGCGTTCGAGATGTGGTGCTGGAGAAGGATGGAGAGGATTAGCTGGATGGAGAAGAAATCTAACGAGGATATTCTGAGGATTGTAGGCGAGGAGAGAAATATACTCCAAACAATAGCTTGATAAGGATCATCATGGAGGGAAAGATTGAAGGGAAAAGGAAAAGAGGAAGACCTAGAAGAGCGTATATGACCCAAATAAAGGAAAAGTTGGACGTCGAGTCGTACCAAGAGGTCAAGGAGATGGCTCTGAATAGAGATAAATGGAGAAAACTCCACCGACAAGAGCATAGCTCTTAAATTAAAAAGAAAAAGATTGCTAACATACAACAAAGAGGGCAACAAGTAATCATGATAGGAAAAAACATCTGCGAGAACTTATAAATTGTAACATGTCTTTACCTCAACCCTTCCTGCAACTCGGCTCTGTGGAATAAGACTCCGACGCCGAATAGAACTGTTTGCGCTCCCGCCACTGCTGAGCCTCGGGAACCCAGCCCGCGAAGTTATCGGAGTTTCCAACACCATTTCCACATATACATAAAAACTACCAATTAGTTCACTCTTCTCACAAAGGCATTCATAAACTGCCGGTAAACAATCACTTATTTATTTGTTGATGTATTTTTACGCATTTCTTTCAATAAAATTATTAAATTCAAACGACCCGACCGTTGCCTTGATTTTTTTGACAGCTATTGACAGCTAGACAGAAGTACGTTGTGTCAAAAAAAAATGACGTATAAATAAAATCTTTACGGGAGTCATCTAGTGGCGCTAGTAACCTAGAAATTCCAAGAAATTCTAGGCATTTTCATACATTTATTATTCGTTCCAAAAAACACCGCATAATTTTTTCTTACTCCGAATTATAATCATAGACAAAAACATAAAATGATTATAGAGCTAACTTCACATTAGTTGAATAATGTGACGTCGTTCCGTTTTACATCCGTCCGTCCATCTCCATCTTCAGTCGTCCTCGAGTCGACAGCCGTAGTCAGTGTTACCAACCCTACTGTTTACTTTGTTTTGTTTGTTTTTTTTACTGTCAGTAGATTTGCTGTTTTTACATCGATGTCCATTTCTTTTGTTTCATTTCTAATTTTTACTGTTTTTCATCTAGCGATTAGCCGCTATTACACTATGGAAAAAAAATATTATCACTACTACGTAATAAAACGCAATGGCACTACATGGCAGTATCTTCTCTTCTCTTGTCGGGATTCCATATTTTTACGCACGGGGGAATCCCTGTTTATGACTATTGTATTGTGTTGCGTTATAGTAAATTTGTAAAAAAAACACACACACAGCAGCGCCACCGTGGAAAATATATTTTCTTCTATAAATATTACGCAACAGAATATCGACCACAACTTTTAAAGGTAAAACTCACTAAATCGTATTATAAAATAAAAATAACCGATTATTGCTATTAATTTATTTAAAGCCACAGAAAGTCACATGACGAAATAAAAAAAAAAGTATATGTATGATTTTTTAAATAACAATGGGTGTGAAAAACTGAAGATGAGGCAATTGATAGTGAAACTGAAAATAATTTTAAATTGATATTTATTGCTGTGATTATTAATATCTATGTATGTGAGTTTATTATTTTATTATTTATTATTATTCCAAAAATATACAAATATAGCCTTAAATAATAGTATCTTAAAGCCTATTGCAGGTTTGTCTAGATACAATGATGTTGTTCTCAATATTGGTTAGTTGAGCATCCTTAAAACAATACACAAAAATATTATATACTTTTATAACTATTACTAATAACTATTACTATTACAAATATAAAAACAAATGCGTGAATGTGATTGAGCGAGCGCGCACAACGAGTTCTGCTGGTAACTAAGAAAATTGTTTATAGTTTAATTAAATAAGCAAAGTATGAAATCTGCCTTTTTTACTTTGCTTGGGGCTAGCAGCACTGCCCGTAGTCCTTAAAAAAGGGTTTTTAGGGTCCCTATAAATCTCATAAACGATCAAGCTTGCTTAACGCTTGTCAAATTTTCACAAAACAAGACGATATACAATGTGTATTTTCGAAACTTAATCAAAGAAATGTGCGGATATTTAACCCAAATTTATCGACAAAACAAAATTTCTCCTTTTCATGTTTTCGTCGTTTCTTTTTATTGAAACATGTAATTTTTTTCAAAGTAGTCTTATTTGAAAGCTAAACAGTTTATCTAGCTAATAAGATAAAAAAAAATACAATAATAAGTAACAAAAGTCGACTCCGTCTTAGTCGCACTTGGCTTGGTCTGGAGTCAAGAGCAAACCCATACTAAATAAAAAAAAAAAAAAAAAAAAAAACAAAAAAATCTAAAATTTGTATTTTTTTTTGCTTTTTTTATCAGATTTTTTTTTGTCGATGATTTCGGGTCTACTATCCGCAAATTTTGTTTGATCAAGTTTCGAAAATTCACATTGTATAAAAAGCCTACAGATATGGTCTGACAAGTAAAAGCGGAACCTCGTGTTTTTAGGGTCTCGTACCTCTGTTTTGTAAGCGTAAAACATATCTATTCTTTTTAAATATCATTGAGTTTAATCGTCAGCACAACCAGCACTATCTAATCTACAAACGAATAATTAGTAATAAACTTACCTTTTAGTACTTAAAAAAAGATAACAGACACCCCCACAACCAAACACACCACCTCTACTAACGTATAAAATATATACCTACTTTCTCCGTTCCGCCCGTATCGTGGGTAAAAATGCAACAAAAACAAATTATTTAAATTATATTTTTATTGAGTTGGACAGAAAGTGATCTTTCTCTTATTTTTAGGGTTCAGTAGCCTAATTGCAAAAAACGGAACCCTTATAGTTTCGTCAAGTCTGTCTGTCTGTCTGTCCGTCCGTATGTCACAGCCACTTTATTCTGAAACTATTAGCATCACACCATTGAAACTTGGTACGTAGGTGTATCTAATTTACTGCTTTCTGATTCAAATACTAAAAGTTTAAAAAAAAGATATTTAAGGGGGGCTCCCATACATGAAACTAAAACCTAAAAAATTTTTTTTACCCAAACCTATACGTGTAGGGTTTCTATGGATAGGTCTTTTAAAATGACATTGAGGTTCATAAATCCATTTTTCCTGAAAGTCTAAGGTTTGAGATATATACGCTTCCAAAGTGGTAAAATGGGAGTCCCCCCTTTTTCTTACTTTTGAACTAAGGAAGTGAAAATTTTGAAAAAAATATTTGATGTAGATCTCAACAAAAACTTCCAAAGAAAATTGGTTTGAGCGAAATCAAACAAGTAGTTTTTGAGATATAGCACATTTTTATCAACTGCAACCATAACTTTGTCTTTCATACAAACACTATGAAAAACAAAGTTATATTTCAACATCATATTGTGGTATTTTAGCTAAGTGGAAGTAAGAATCCCTATTTCAGTTAGAGTTGGCACGGAACCCTCAGTGCACGAGTCCGACTCGCACTTGGCCGGTTTTTTTTAAATACTAAAAGGTAAGTTTATTACTAATTATTAGTTTGTAGATAGTGACTATCATGCTGGTTGTGCTGACGATTAAACCCAATTATATTTAAAAAGAATAAAATATATGTTATACGCTCACAAAACAAACGAAAAATCTGTGTTGGTCGAGAGCGACAGCACACATGCATGCGTAATTCTTATTAACTACTTTCCTAGACGATGTGTGAAAGAGAGAGCATAAATTTATAAAGTAAGAAAAAAAGAGATAGTGTGTAATTCTCTGTTACGCTCAAGCAAGTGTAATCTAAATGTCAGTTATTGACCAATCACTGCCCTACATTGCACACTTGAAATACTAATTACCAATCAATCAATGATCAACTTGGTGTCGAAGACATTGCGTCCTTTTCACATTTGTAAAAATCGCAATTACTTTCTTCCTCACCTTTGTCACCGTATTGTGAAATAGATTTAATTAAATATAAATATTAAAAAATTAATGAACTATGCGCGCCCGGGTTGCAGCCCGGAGCGCAATAACCATATCTATTATTTTTAAACATCATTGGAACCACTGGCAAATTTTAGGGGAAGGATCTTTCTTGCAATGTTTCTTCTTCTAGCACAATAAACAGCTTCACGCTATTGGCCTCATTGATCGGACGTAAATCATAGTGGGTGGACTTACCGTAGTCGCAGATCGTGATCAACAAAACTGACCGTGTGATGACGATCATTCTCAGACTCAGATCATTTTACTACTAAACTGATGGACCAAACTGACGCGCAAGACTGATGGTGTAAGGGCGTATACACGTGGAAAGCTGGTTACTAGTGCCGATCTACTAGCGCTTATCGGCACCAATCCACGCAGGTAGTTAGAGTGAGCACAGGTAGTTTATATACATTTTGCCAAAACAGCGCCGGTAAGCGCTGAATGTCGCCGACAAGTTCCTTCGACCTGTGGCTGGCCTTCTTACTCTAGACACAAAACCCGATCCAATGATTATAGCCATCCCTGTCACTCATACCAGGTCGTGTATGCGTGTGACAGGGATGGCTATATGCATTGGATCGGGTTTTGTGTCGAGTGTCCGATAAGCGCTGGGGCTGCCGCCATTTACTGCTTTCATTTTCATTCATTTCATTTAATTTCCAGCGTCGACCCGCTTCCTTTATGTAGATGTTACCTGCGCGGATCGGTGCCGATAAGCGCTGGTAGATCGGTGCTGGTAACCAGCTTTCTACGTGTATACACCCCCTAACCGTTGACAGGGGCTGTTGTCTGTGTGGTACAAAAAAATACATTTTTACATTAAACAAGATTTTTCTTTGTATTTTACAAGATTTTTCGTTGAATTAGAAAATAAATTACAATTGTTTTAAGATTATTCTAAATATAAATAAAATTAAGTTGTTTTAAGTTATGGAACCAAGGACTACAGAAATTATAGATGTCGCTACATAAGTGAGTTTCCGGTTACTGCCAGCTGTTTGTAAACGCAGCGCTTGTTGCCAACTTCCCGTCAGTCATTTTGTTCGGTGGCTGATATTTCACGGTCGACGATATCGGGAAAAATCTTTGTCATCGGCAGATTATTTTTCAAGTGACACGATGAGTTCTGGAATGCCTGAATTAGGCTCCAAGATAAGCCTAATATCGAAAGCAGATATTCGGTATGAAGGGAGACTTTTTACCGTTGATCCTCAAGAATGTACCATCGCTTTGGCTAGCGGTAAGTTGACAAACGGATTCTAATAGCAATAAATTATGCTTCTAGAATGCAACCTGGGTTCTCTTTTTTAATCAAATGGCTGCATTTCTACTTTCATTAGACTAAAATTGCCCTTTTTCATTGAACTGACTGCCACTTTGACAGTCTACTCTTCCCTCCTAGAATACAAACTTATCATTGTTTATTGTTTGCCGGATTGAATTCACGTTAGTGACAAGTGACACGTTATTTGTATACTACCCTCAACCAAATTTATATTCCCGAAAGTGACCGGAGTTTCATGTTGATGACGTTGATAACTACTATGTTCCTATTAACAATTACTGCTCTCCTATTTCTACACGTCGGTGCAACAGCTTTATTCAATCAATTTATATTTCTTGGCTATAATTTGTGTAAAACTGTCTTAGCATATTTTTTTGTTAAATACTTTTAGTAGGTACTAACAAACACATTTCTCGTTATAACATAGGTATCAACAAGGTCTTTATCAATATTTTTTCTTTTACAGTGCGATCATTTGGTACTGAGGATCGAGAGACACAGTATCCGGTAGCACCACAAAGCCAAGTGTATGATTATATCTTATTCCGTGGCTCTGACATCAAGGACATCCGGGTGCTCAACAATGTCCCCTCACTGCCCAACGATCCTGCCATCATGCAGATGTCAGTGCCCCCGTCACTCGGGGGTGGCAACACTGCTCCAGGCCAGTATGCAGGCCAGTTCAACCATCCGGTTGTTGGACAGACGCAATATCCACAATACCACCCGATGGCTGGCTTCCCTGGAAGTGTGCACGCCCAACTCAACAAGACGAGTGAGTTGTCTCCTCAGACATCTGTGGAACTGGCGCTACAGCCACAACCTACAACTGCTCCAATCGGATCTGGAGTGGCACACCACTCGAACCAAGTGAAAGACCAAGGTTTTATTCATTGGTTATACTTGCTTCAATGCTTCCATAAATGCCACCTTGCGATTTTTATCAGCAGTTACTTTCATCTTCTAGAACTTACAAATTTATTCAGGTTCTTATTTGATGCAAGTAATTGATTTATCAGATAGTGTTTGCTCTGCTCTTTAACTTCCACTTTAATTATTAGTAATAATGTACATTTTATTTAAATAACCAAAGTAAGTTCTAGAAGTATTTGAGTGTGCAACCATCTGTATAAAATCCAGTCTGCATGCTTCACTAGTTAGGCATTTAATTACATCTTTCATCATCACTCAAACTTTTTAATCATCTTTCTGGGATTGCAATATTTATTCTTAATTTACTAATTATATTCTTCAAAAGTTTAAAATAATAATCTACTAATGTTGCCTTTAAACTTAACAAATAAATAATTAGGTTTCCTGTATTGGGTTCCAATTAAATAATAAACTCAAAACTAGCTGATTCCAGAAAATATTTTGATACTAATCTTATCCACATTTTTCATATACTTATCTTAATATTAACAATAACTAATCTTGCTAATATTGATGCTGAAAATCGCAATTTGCATTAATTATTGTTCCTTGGTCTATTGCTTATTTTATGAAACTTGCTACACATACATTTGCCTGCAATCATGATCACAATTTTCATCCAATGCTATAGATAATCATATTTTTTATTTTTGAAGCATCTTTCAATCTATTCTATACCTCTCAATAGACATTCGTACCATTCTTTTATCTTTAGAGCTAGCATTTCATGATCTCATCCATACAAGCTTCAAATTACAGAACATCACCAATCATATTTCGAGCTTAGCTAGCATAACTGTGGTTTATGTTGTAAACTGTTATATTACATGGATTGTTGCTGTTTTAGGCTCAATGTTGGATCTCATTGGCGGAGGCTCTCAGCAGAGTGCCTCGCGGTCAGGCACACCCGCTGTTGGTGGACATAGGAAGAGCCCTACGGCAGACCAGGGTACTCAGGTAAGTTATTTGGTTAGTTTAGTTTGATGGCAAAACCGGTGTTTGTGTAATTTACCATGAACAAGTTGTAGGTTCCTTTGCCAGTACTCTGTAGGTAGAATTGAATGCCTATAAATATTCTCCACACCATGTCTTTGTAAATCTACCCTCGATTTTGTACATTAAAGAAAATACACACTATCACAGTAAGTAGGTAATGCACTTGTGCTATGGAATCAAAAAATACCCAGACCCCTAATTAGATAATTAAGGAATCTTGAAATCTGCATGAATGCTTCTACATCAAAACACAAAAAGCATTCAAACATACAAACAAACTCATCATTATAATATTGGGATACATTTTCTTGACTAAATAATCCATTTGAATTATATTGTTGAATTGTAATTTTAATCTAATATTTTTTATTTATGTTATTGTTTATTTTATTCCCTCAAGTGTTTGTTTACACCCAGCACCTAGCAAGGTTCCCGCTGAAAATTAGTGTGAGCGGGGACTTTTTTGGCACACCTTGAGGCTTTTATGTTTTTGCTCCATTCAATTTATTTTTTATTTTATTTTGATATCTTTTGTTTTTATTATTGTCCTTGCTATTTTTTATAATAGCACCTCTTGTGTCTTCTTCTTCTTAGCGTGTCGATGGAAACCCATATGGAGGAATTATAATGGAGAAATTACAACGTAGCAGCCCAGAATTCAGCCACTTGTATTGCGGATCGACTGCATTTCATTAAATCCGCTGGCGTGCAGGTTTTGGGGCACGCCGGGCACGATGTTAAGTGTGCCATAGTTTGCACTACACCGCAAACACAGTCCACATCGGAGCTTGCCAAAAATCCCCACCTGGCCATGTTCTCCTTACTTCGGCCAACCTGAGTCCGAAGCCTATTTAAGGACTTCCAGATCGGCCATGGTAGATCATGTCCAGGAGGGAGATTCTCGGCAAGTGGGACAAAGGGAGTAGGCACCTCTTGTGTGACATATAAATAAATCATTCATTCATTCAATCATTTGGACAGGATTTCTATTCATACAAAAGCCTTATATTAAACAATATGACTGTCCCAGCAGGCAGGTTCAATCGCGAGCGGCTCAGGCCAGCAGCGCGACAGCCGTCGCGGCAGCAACGGGGGCCCGAAGCAGGGACAGCAGAACCGCAACCGCACCAACTCGCGCAACCGCACGCGGTACCCCAGCGGCGGCGCGCAGCCGCACCCGCAGCAGCAGCAGCAGCAACAGCACCAGCAACACCAGCAAATGCAGCACCAGCAGCCGCAGACGTCGCAGCAGCAGCACCATCATCACCAGACTGGTGAGTGTACATCTTTATGTGAAACCGCACATACTCATGTGCAGTTTTGCAGCATATTATGTACTATTTGTTTTTGGATGTAGGCAGTGGTTGAAAGACCTTACCCTCACTCCTACTTCGGATGGGTATACGCC
Organism: Pyrausta aurata; assembly: GCA_963584085.1. Classification (NCBI taxonomy): domain Eukaryota; kingdom Metazoa; phylum Arthropoda; class Insecta; order Lepidoptera; family Crambidae; genus Pyrausta; species Pyrausta aurata. The sequence goes on from CAUZXH010000225.1 coordinate 11,538, forward strand.
AAACTGTTCATTAGTCGCCTAAGTAGCGGAGCACTCGGTGATTGGCAGCGCTTTTTCAATAATGCTATAACGAATATCTTCTCCATCCATGTTATTCAATCAAATAACCACCACCAGAGTTGTTTTTGTGTTGCAGTTTTTTTAACACTTATTCAGGGGATCAAAAGCATGTTGTTCATTAGCATAGACAAAATATTTGTCAAGAGTTTTATAAAGAAAAGTACCTAATTCTCATATCTCTTCTCAGGTCAAGGCGGCTACAACCGCGGCGGGTGGCGGGGCAGGCCTCGCGGCCGCGGTCGCGGCTTCGTGCCCCGCAACAAGAACACGCTCAAGTTCGACAACGACTACGACTTCGAGCAGGCCAACACGGAGTTCGAGGAGCTGCGCAGCCAGCTGGCCAAGACCAAGATCAGCGATGGCGAGGTCAAGCCGGAGGTCGTGCCTGCTGTGAGTTTACTACATACTCTTAGAGCCAACCCACACGTACCACAACCACCACATCGCAACATCAAAATGTGGTCGAGCAGTGGTATGTAGAGCATGTCGTTGCAATGTCGTCGGTATCACACAAGAAGCCGATAACGACTGAAAAATGTTGCACGTGTGAATGGTTCTATTAATTTTCAATACAAAATATACGCCGACCACGTGATGTGGTTGTGGTACGAGTGGGTAGGCCTTTAGGCGTACTGTCCACGAAGACCGCTCGTCATGCGTATGCTTTCGTCAATTGACGATTACGTGCAGTTTGCGTAGAAATAATTATAACTTCGTTGTCCACGGTGCGACATCATCGAGTCAACCGCACGGCATGCGTACTTCATGCGACAATGCCGCACCATCGATACAGTATCGTTGTTTGTAAGATGCATGCAAGACGCCAGCAATCGTCGAAAGCATACGTGGACATTAGGCCTTACTCTTAGAGCTTAACACACATTGAGCCACTGGTCGAGACCAATAGTGGTCACTTCGAAGCCAATAGACGCGGCCACCAATCGCAGCCACTAGTGGCTTAGTGGCACTACTCGTAACAGAAACCGTGTGGCCGAGTGTGCGCTCGATGCGAGATTATTGCACACCATAAACAATTAATAATACAGGATAACATCTTAAGTATTATTCAAAATGTGTGGAGTAACTCGCTCGCAGCTTGTGGTCGCGTTTAGTGGCCGCGACTAGTGGCTCAATGTGCGCATGTAAGGTTTGTGCACTATGTGCAGTTTTGGAGCATGGAATATTTTCTCATAAAATATTCAGTAGATTCTGTCTCAGATTCTTCTAGTTTGCGCTGAATATTTTGCAGTTCATCACCTCTTATTTACATTCATTTATACACACATGTTTATTTATTGCATGACAGAACTGTATCAGTTCATTGGCCAACTAATAATTCCACTCTGTTCTATTCCAGGAAGTGACGTCTGTTGTGCAAGGCGAAGTGGACAAGAAAGATGATTCTGGCAATGAAACAGGTGCGGGTGAACCGGAACTAGACGAGGACCAGAGCGGGTTTATGGGATATGATAAGAACAAGAGCTTCTTCGATAACATCTCCTGCGAGGCTGTTGAGAGGTAAGTGATCTGTGCCAGAGAGATAGCTTTATGGCCTGTTTACAATGTCCTAGTTTTGGGTAACATTATCTCTCTAATACTTAATATGAAGTGATGTTCCAATTTACATTATTTGTTGGTTAGCTTATTTATAGATGAAAAACAGGATTTTATTTAGAGAAAGGTTAGTCTGTAGTAGGGTTGAAAATTACAAGTAAAATACATGTAATTTTCAATCGTACTTTGTATTTTTCAGTAAAATACAGAAACTTTCAATGAGTTCTTAAAATGTATCTTTCGAAAGTTTCGTTTTTTACATGTATTAAACGTTGTATTTTTCGTTGTTTATTAAGGACTTGTAGTAATAAAAAAAACTTTATGGTTAAACCATCCTCCTTTAGAGGAACATATAATTTAAAATCATTGAATTGTTAATAACATAAAGAATGTCGTGTTGAATTTTGAGTAATCCACCATCATCAGCCGCTAGTGAGAGAAATTGGTCTTTGTTTGGGCGGACACACACCAAAGATCGCAACTCTAAATCTCTAGTCAATTCTAAAGACGGTATCAATGATGTTACTATTGACGAACCAGAAGAGGTTCAGGTTGACGATTGCAATAGTGATATTGAATTGTAGAAACTTGTTTTTGTAAATAAACAAACTTTTCTCCTAATATAAGTATAATAAATAATTATAATAAACCATTATCATTGTTTGTTTTTTTTTCATTCAATGTAAATTATGAAAAATACATTGATTAATACACGTTTTATACACGTTTTTACATGTAAATTTGTATTTTTCAAATAGCCTTCAATTAGTATTTTTCCAAAGTTACATGTATTTTACTGGAAAGATTCAAAGTTGCGAAAAAAACAAATGAGTATCTTTCGCCATTTTCATCCCTAGTCTGTAGGTACTGTGCCATTGAACTGACTAACGTGTCCCTCCTACCTTACAAAAAAGATTTGTCTTCTATTTCTGAATACTATATGAGACGGAGAGAGAGGGAGTGATAATATACATTTATTTATAGATAACATTTGTTTTACCTTGATTGATAGCAACAAATGTCTCTTTATCAATGTTTACATAAATGGGGTCAATAACACGCCTTGACGTAATGTCTACAAATTAATATCTGAAGGCTGGCATTGTGCGAATCTATCGCAGATCTTTTTGACTTGACCTGCAATAATCAAACTGTTTTATAGCTAGAGAGACTTAAATTATTGTACATTTATTTTAAAGATTTGGCACACTGGTTGCAGTCTGCGGTCCGGTCCATACAAAATTGATCGAATACAGGCAGTTTTGTATGGACAGGAGCTAGCACCGCAACTAGTATACCAATCCTTTAAACTAATTTGGAACTGATTAAAGAATATGATATACAATTAAAGTTTATCTTATAAATGTGACTAAGTACGTAGTTACATAAAGGTTAGACATTCAAATCCTCACAGATGACAATTTCACGTCGCGTCTTATTTGTGGAAAACTTTTTGGTGCACCAACGTAGTTGACGCTATTCGTGATTTTTTACGAACCGATTAGCCCAGCTAGGGTGTCACTAATATCCTTCGACTTCTCGTATTATGTCGATCAGTAACATCTCCCTTGATCGACAGGTCGAAGGGGCGCAGCCAGCGGACGGACTGGCGGACGGAGCGCAAGCTGAACTCGGAGACGTTCGGCGTGGCGAGCGCGCGCCGCGGCGCCTGGCGCGGCCGGCCCGGCTGGCGGCACCACAACCCGCACAACCCGCACAACATGCACAATATGCACAACATGCACAATATGCACAACATGCACAACCCGCACTACAACCAGCAGCATCAGCCGTGAGTATGAGGCGACGCCTACGACTACTTTTTTTGTAAACTTTGTTTTTCTTTGTTTGTCTAATATTGTAAACGATCTTGATATTCCTTTATAACGAAATGATTCGTTTTAAAGATAAGACAAAACTTACAATGTTATAGGTAAGTTATTGTTGCACACAGACCAATATATTTTCAAATGATATAGTTCATGAATTTTATTCACTGATTTTATTTTAAAAGTTACAAAAAGATTGCATCGTTTGACTAGCAAAGAAAAACTGACTATACGTTACAAAAGTAAAGTCCCAAGAGAGCAAAATTTTTTTAAAAGTGACATTCACAAGTGTAGTATTGCAATCTAAATTGAATGACAACATCAAGTCGTAGACAACCTTGGTCTTCCTCGCTCTATTTATGGTAGATCGTAGACCTCCAGGATACATTAGACACACAGTATGCATCTAATCCAGGCGGCTTCCGATCGAAAGATCAAGATATCAATGAATATTATTTAAAAAAATTTTGAAGACAAGAATTTACCCCGCGTTTTTGTTCCAACCGAGCGATATCTCGACCAAAAGCGAGTGCTATTCGATGCGGAGGCCGCAT
>CAUZXH010000226.1:0-17140 GCA_963584085.1 Pyrausta aurata
ACATATTAAAGTGCACAAGTGTGTGCGCTAACACAGGTGAAAGGAATAGAGAGCTATTCCTCTATTCCTTTCACTCTCATAGCCCGATGGGACAGCAATCTGACTCGACCGGAGAGAGATCTGGTGCAGGACCAACGGCTTTACGTGCTTTCCGAGGCACGGGGGTAAATCACCGCTAACTTCCAAACTCCGGGCTACCCTTAGAAATTCTAAACAGAAAAACCCAGGTATACATTTCTGACCCGACCCGGGAATCGAACACGGGACCTCTGGCGCAGCCGTCGCTTTAAAATGCGACCCTCTCACCGCTGCGCCAACGAGGCAGTTATCTGCATTACCGGCTAACATTTGACACCTATTCACACTGCGACTTCGGTATCAACTAGAAAATCATAGATCTATTAATTCCAGATCCTCATGGAGCGATCCGGAGCATTTCGTGCAGCGGCAGTCGTGCCTGAACACCTTCGCCACGGCCTGGGGGTACATGCCTCTCATGCGGTCGGTACTTCGCTTGGATCCCATACTCTTCAAAGACCCAGTCTCTACGCTACGGAAGAAATACAGGAAAATGGAATTGGTCACATCGTAATGATGTAAACGTTAATAAGCATTCGTTAGTAACGTCATTATACTTAGTTGTTTTAATGAAACGGCATAAAACCCTGTGATAGGTATTAATGAGCTGTTATTATTTTGTCTGGTTGATTTGTATTTTTTGACGAGTAGTAACGAATTACAAGCATTTAATACAGTGTTTTGAATTACTTTCGGTTACTTTGGCTATAAAATTCGATAGACACGCATAATTTTGCACCTTGTATCTCGCAGATACTTGTATGGGTAGGTCTTAAGTTGTAATTTGATATTTTTGGATGTTAATATATGTATACTATTATTATAATAAGATAAAATGTAACCAGATGATATTATTTTGATTCATCCAGGTGACACCGTTTATTCATTGCTACATGTATTATTAAAGCCATCTATCAATATCTGTATTCATTTCGTTATGTGGCAACTGTTGCCGTTTTCTATACTGTATTATTCATGCTACGTACCAAAAATTAGTCTTAATATACGAGATGATTGTGATGGTTGAGTTTCTTATTGTGTACTTTTGTATTTTATGTAGGTATACTTGTGGTCGCGCAAACAGTTATTATTTCAAAATAAATATAGGTAATGAATAAGGTAGACGCGAAAATGTAATTCCATCCATAGATTGTCTCTTTAATCGACTGAACTAAGAGTAAAGCGATAGAAACAGATGACACGGCCTCCGGGGGTGATAGCTGACTAAATATATGGCGTAAAAATTATACGGTAGCTTATGCGACCCCCTCTTTGATAAAATGTTGATTTACTCTTGCTATACTGTTGTATTAGTTAGCATAGTAGTTTCTGTCTGTAATTGCATCATGCAAAGTTTCTGCATCGACAGAACATTTATTTATTGACTGTTGAGTTCATTTGGATGCCTTGTATCCTACCACGCAGTGAAGTATTTATTTCTTTTTATAAGCATTAAAATAAATATTTGCGACTGTTATTCTTTATTTTATTTATTAACCTTAGATAAGCAGGAATGAAGCGCACACAATCGCTTTCTTTTCATCCATTTCGTCGATAAATTGAATATAAATGGATAAACTTCACTCTGCACTTCGTATAAATAACTCACTAAATTAAATAGCATGTATGCATTTGTCTTCTATTCAGAAGAAACTATGATATTTGCTTTTTAGTAAGTATTTTTTCTCTGGAATGAATAATTATTGAATATTCATTATTCATTAATTATTATGGATTAAGAGAATTGTTCACATCAAGAAAAATAAAAATATATAACTAAAAAATCATTCCTATTTTCATTGATTACACACTCGTGCCATAGTTCTTAACTAATTATTTCATTAATCATAAGTATAAGTTTTCTTATTAATTTGTAAGATTTCAGAAAATAATTCGTGTAGGAAATCCAGCATGTTTGCTGACGCAAGTAGCAGGGAACCACTAGTTGCTTAATAAAAGTGATTGGCTGCGCTCGCATTGTTCGTTAGTAGTTAATCTATTTGTGAGTAGGCAAAATTAATTATACAAATCGATATTACGGGTCCAGTTCGTTCAACTGCATTAAATTTGTAAGCATTGCATAAGTGGAACGCGAGCTGACATAACACCTTCGCAACCGACTCCAGCGGCGGCCTTGGCCCCGATGGTGCCGGCGCGGCCGCCGCGACCGCCGCGCAGCCGCAGTGCACTCGCCAGCCCCGCGCGCTCAACCGGTGCGCCTGCGCCGCTCACGTGTTCCGTGTGCACCCGCCCTTAGGTAAACGCCTGGACGATAATCTGATATGATAAACTAACACATTAGCTGACAGCAGTTCGTAAAAACTGATAAAATAATGAGTTAATTTTCTTTGTTTCATGAAGTGTCCTGCTCCCTCGGTTTCAAGGATTTCCCACACCACATAAGTAACAGGTAAATTAGGTATATAAGAATTTTGCAAGTGCTTTCATTAACACGTAATCTGCGTCACCATCAATGATGCGCGATTACCCTCTCAACAACCGAATGAAGAACATTACTATAAGTACATTGAAATGGATTAATAGTACTAAAACTTATTCGTAAATGCAATTTATGCAAAATAGGGTTTAAAAAAAGAACGTTTTTTAGCGTAAACTGAAATAAGTAACTTAGATGTCAACTATTTAATGCATTGCATAGGTCAAATTCACCTAAAGGATATGTACAATTTGGGCGGTCTTCTTTATAATAATACGATGACTGAAATTAATGTATTGCGAACTGTTTGCATTTGATTAGATAGAAGTATCTAATTGAATCCAGCTATTTGGTTACAATAATCCGTGTCTAAGGGAAGTGTTTGTGCTAGAAATAACTATATATGTATAATAACTATATGTGCTAGAATTGTAATGATGCCGTCTCTAGTCTCTTCTATCTCTACACACGCAGTAGGGGATGATGGAAACCAAACAAACAAAATGTTGCTGATGTTGATATTTGTTGTTGATGTTGTATTCTGCACTAAGGTACATTTTAATATTAGGCAGTCTGAAAGGTACCGGGTTTTTTAATGCAATGATGATGTCACCAACTTCAAATGCTAATTATTTAAGTATTAATTACATAATTATGTACAGTGGGTACTAATGGATTATAGTCTATACTTGCATATTTAAATTGTATCTTGTTCAAAGTGCGTATTTAAGTAACCCTGTCACTTTTCTTATGTAGTATTCACGCTTATACGGCTTGACTGACTTTCATGAATTTCAATAATATTGGACCAAGGAAATCGAAATGAACTTGATGATTCTTGGAATAATAACGATAACGAGGTATCTGCTCTTATACCAAAAATAATCCTCTTACTTAAGAGGTGAAAATAAAAGAGAACAAATATGAGTAAACCAATGTTTGTATTGATAAAGTTGCGAAACCGAAAGTTAAGATTTACGACCTACCTAAGTAACTTTTCCTTTTCTAAATTTAATCTTGTCATCGTTAGTAGAATAACAGATATGGTAAAACTCAAGAATAGAACATTTATTATTCTTTGCCCTAAATAAAGAGATTTACCTAGGGGTACATAGCACTAATGCAGGTGTCTACTAAAACGAAGAACTCGTCCGCCCTCAAGGTTCTCCTCGCGAGATTTGAGAGACTGGCGGTGGTGGTAGCACAGAATATATAATAGTACTACATACAGAACGGCCACTCACCTCCCCTCCCTAGTCTGACTTACCTCACTATCGCGCCGGAATTAGGGATCTCATTAGGGGGTCGCCTAGCGGGCATGGCACGCGCATGTTTGCGACGTTAACGGAAGAACAAAGTTTTGTGTACGAGAGATGCCTACGTACTGTGCAGTGTACGGGTGTCTTTCATCCTCGAGAAATTACTCCGATACAAGCTTTTTTCGTTTCCCAAAAGATGAGAGATAGTAAGTAACTTCATACAAAATATGCTACCTTAAATAACCTATTTTAACTATTCAGTTACAATGAACAACTTTAAAAACGTTAGGTAAAAGTAACATTCCTTAGAATTATGTCTAGTTAAGAAATTATAATTGTAATATTTATGTGATCAGTGAAATTAGGTGTTTCTATGGTAGATACTATCTTTTTATTTCTCTACGATACCACGTGAATATGACATTACGAAAATGAGTGCTTGTTGCGATGTATACTTAATTAAAGTAAATTACGTTGTTTAGGTATATGTTTAATTAAGTGAAAAGAGCTATGACCGGTGTAACAGACTTTGTCAACCCTTATAGCACGCACACAAACGCAGCGTCTGTGCAACACGCCGTCTGTCAATGTATGGCCAAAATGAAAAGTTTCTTCCGAGTGTCTGGGGTGTGGTGGTAGGACAATAAGATTTGATGGTAGCTTCATTATTTTACACGGTTTACACCAAACTTTTATTTATGTAAACTTGGTAAGTACTTACGTACCTATTTTTGGGGCTGATGAGGAGTTCGTGTCTTAAATCTAAAAACAACACATATAAAAATTACATTAATTTTCAAATCCGATCACGTTTTCAATTCAAATTTATAATCGCGATTTACTCAATAAACTTATGGCCCAATGAAGGAACAATCATAGAGATCTAAATTTTTTGCTTTGTTTTAAGCGAAGGCGAAGAACCTAGAAGGCAACGGGCTAGGACTTTTTGTATGTTGACCACCTACTTAACTAGTCCAAAGTTACGAAGACAAAAATCGTGTTCCTTGAAATTCCCTCTGTACGGTATATGCTTGTTCCGCTTACGCCTACGCTTCCGCTAACTCACTTATTAAAGTAGGTCTGTCTGTCTGTAGTGAGATATTTAGACTTTTTGTAGCATTCGATTGTTTCAATAATTACTGTCGGTATTAAGATTTTACCTATCATGACGGCACGAGGTAGTACACACGTGAGAACGTTATAAAAACTCGTTTTTATATTACGCAGCTCAATGAAGCTTCCGTAATACTAGGAAAGCATTTCGATGTCATCAACTAAAGTGATGTCGCAAATGGATGTTGGTAGATTATATTACTTACTTGTAACTAAGAGGTATAATTTTATGTACGCAGGTCTAATAGAAAATGCCTTCATAATAGCCTGAGCAGACGATATAATAATAATAAATAAGCAAACTTAGTCAGCAAATAGTAAGTAAGTAGACGAGTGTTAAGGAAGTCTTGTAATTGAGTAGGTATACCTGATATACATTTTATTATCTCATGCTGACTGCGAACCTATATTTTATAAGGACATACGTAACCTCTTTAACTGAAGTGCAGAAAAATCTTCAGCGAAGTACTACAAGTTGGTTATATGGCGTAGTTCTTAACTTGCCTTGTTTCAACTGGATTTGTTCATTCCTACTTACTGCGGATTTCCTCATAATATCTTGAAGCTTGGGCAAGGCCTCGCCACCTTTCACACTACTTAATACTCGGGTCCAGTGTTAGTGATACTCTACAAGTATGCACGAAATGATAAATTCTCGAGTAACCACGACCGGTATGTATTATTTATTGCCAAAAGTAGGTTAATATCCACTTATAATCGTCGCGCCATTTCAAAATATTCAATTGTCTACATTTTTCTAGCATCTGAGTATACTAATGTTCGAAACCTTGAACTGGTGATTGTTTGTTAAAAGATCAAACGTTGCTTAACTTGCTATCGTACCTACGTATGAAGCTGCGGTGGTGTTAGTGATTGTAAGTATGTATCTATTGCCGGAAAATTAGTTTCTGACGTTCGAAGTATTATTATTGTCGGTACGGTAACGCAAAATTTTAACTCTCCCCCTTCGCCCGGCTCAAAAACAACGGGCTGGGACTTTTGATATGTTGCACCGGTAGTTTTTGAGATAAAGCACATTTTCATCAACCGCAAATATAAGTTTGTCTTTCATACGAGTACAATCACTATGAAAAACAAAGTTATTTTTGCTTGTCAAAAAATATTGAGATATTTTCGCTACATGGCATGGACCCCGAATTCAGTTTAAGGGTAGTACGGGACCCTCAGTGCGCGGGTCCGACTCGCGCTTGGCTGGGTTTTTGAAGTCGGTTAAAAATAAATACTTAAGAACTTAGTGGACAGCAGGCATTACATGTTTTGATTTGAATACTCCTAAATTTGCAACGTTTAAACGGCTTTTAAAATGCATTATATGCTTAAATTAACATACCTGCTCGTGTAAATGACCTTCAGGTTAACCGAGGCCACAGAGGCAGAGGGGATGGCGCAGGGCGCACGGAGGCTCGCGCTGGCCGCGCTGATGGCTGTCGCGGTTATGGCTCCGCACTTCACCGCGCAACCAGTCAGTACATTACTTTAATAACTTATAACCACTGAATAGATAAATAATAACGAACGATGCCGCAGTAAATTTGTGGTCATTACAATACTGAAAACCGATTTTCTTTTAAAAGTCCATTTACTTAAATTTGATACCGGCCAATCTAAGATAAAACTTAATATTTTAACTTTATTTCCCATATTATGAGAATGATAGTATACTGGGCTTAAAAACAAAGACTATAATGGTTGGTCCGTTTAGGAAAGTATACAAAAGAAAACAGTGAAATATAACTCCAAAACTGAATGCTGCCATTACGAAATTGGTCGTTTAATATTTTAGTACGGATCTAAATCTGTTAATCTGTTGTCTAAGTTGTTGGACAAAGGGGATATGAGTTGCGTTTTTAAATTAGAATTTGTATAATATCCTGATCTATTTAGAATCACGACCAAACAATATTGTGATTGCAGCCGACCGCCGAGAAGTCCATCGATAAGGACCGTGCGCTGCGACAAGCGGCCGCCAAGGCAGGCAGGCAAGTAGCCACTACGCCGAAATGGGGATTCTTCGGTACTATATTTCATCTTATTTTAGAGGTAAAGTTATTATTTTCTACATACACATGCACACAAGCTTATATTAAGTATTTTATTTATAAACAATAAGCACATTTTGACTTAATATAAAAATAATATTAGAACAAGTAAGGTACTTGCGGCAAACAAGGCCCACCTAACTTGAAGCCCTCAAAAATCCTACATTTTCGGGTTAATATAAATAATTCAATCAGTAATAATTAGAATATTTATTAAATATTTAGGACGCACTGAATCATTTTTGCTTTTTTTAATATAAATACTTGAAATGCACATTTTTTTAAAAGCCTTCGCTGGGCCTTATTAAACTACTGTAGTATAATAAGGCCCAAACTATAAACAGACATTTTAAATGAAATTTTAACAAAAAATAAACTTATAATAACAAATTAAACTGAATTTCCCTTCATAGAATAACAAAATTGTTAATAAAATCTGAAATAATAATTTTTGGGCCTTATTTGACCACAGTGGACCACTTTAGGGTGCACCTTGAAAACAAATATTTTTAACAACGAAAATTAACTGAAACTAAAGAAAACTGCTACTTGAATAAAAAAGAGAGCACAAAATCAATATTATTAACCAAATCTAGTTAGGAGTGTAATAAGGCCCAGAGCCAAAATCGGTGGGCCTTATTAAACCTACAGCCTATCGGCACACTCATCGAAAAAAAAAAAAAAATTGCAATTGAAACATAAAAACACGCTTATATCACAAACTAGAATATGCACTTACTACAACAAACACATTATTTTATTAAACAGTCGGAAAAATACATCAAAACTTACCTTTATTCCACAGCGAAAATTATAATTTGCGACATACCCTCAAGTCAGTACGAGACCCGGCTCGCTACTGACGAAACGAAGCGCGCGGGGTACGCGACGTTGCCAAACCGTGCATATTGTGACTTGTTCTATGTATGCTAAAGTCACACAGGAAAGAAATAACATTTTCGCGCGAAATACGAACTGTGGGCCTTATTTAGCTCCGGGCCTTAATTACCTCCAGTACCTTAGTATAATTTTAACAGAATACAAACCAGTAACAGCTTTTCAGAGCGGGTACCGGCCCAAAAAGGTTCGGAGCTAGCTAACTCAATCGGGTTGTACGTTTCGCCATACAAAAGACATCAACGCGTTAGGTTGCGTGCGTAGCGCATTTTCAGACACATAACGTTCGAACTAAATTGAGAATGACAATGTTCTTTTTCTAAGTAAGTAAATAAGGAAAATATCTATTTTCTATTGTGTTCATTAATATCTATTAAGTACAATCCTTTTTAACAACAACAAATATTTTGTAATAGCAAACATAGACACATCAAATCCAATCGATATTCGTTACTCCGTATATGTAAGTAAGTTTGTTTGTAGGCTCTTTTATGCGTATGATTTACCTATATCATACGAATTTTTGTAAATAACTAGGTACTACAGGTACATGTTCTTTTTTCAGCAAATAAATGACACAAAGAGCGCTTATACCCAAATATCGGATCTGCTAACTAACCAGTTTGTTGATGATAAGGTAAAGTTATAATTTATTTTTTCAATAAATGTTAAGTGTATTACTAGTGCTGATAATGAAATGTTTAGTGTATTATTATTTATTGTTGTGGACCTACACTAGCTTTCGATTCATGTTCCTTCTCATACATTTACCTATTTCAGGATTTGCCCAAGCAACCACCCCCAACTGTGGATGGCTCTACAGAAACTCCTAAAATATCAAGGCAGCAGTTCCTGAACATTCTCGACCGAAACCTCAAAGGTCTCGCTAGACTACGAAACTTAGAATGGCGTGAAGCTAAGAAGGTACCTGTCTGAATTCCTATTTTTACCTATTTAAACAAACTTCAAATCATAACGTCCTTTTTCGGAGTCGGTAAAAAGGAGTTATGAATTAATTTACCTCTACTCATTAAATTATATTAGAAGTCCTCGTCAGACGCTATTAAGGCATTTAGCGCATTCTATTAATAATATTTTTACCGCACAGAGAATGTTTAGACGTTTTTAATTTTGACACAGATTTCATGGAAAAAATGACAAAATTCTAGACCGACATATTTCCTATTCATTTTCTATCAAAATTGAAAACGTAGAAATAGCATCTTTGAGCGGCTAAACTATAAATAGGTAGATTGTACATGTATTTGTGATCGCCAATGATGATTTGTCACACATCCAACATTTTTATAAATTTGTTTCAGGATTCACTTGCTAATTTGCAAGGGTATAAAGATGAAATATTCAGAGGAAAAAAGCCTTCCAAGAGAAAATAGCAAGAAATTTTTATTAGTGATCAATAAAGACTGCTGTAAATAGTTATATTTACCAACTTATGAAAGTTTAAATAAATTATATTGTAGTTTAGGTACAAATGTTTGTACATATTATTTTAGAACTTCTTCTTAACCTTTAGCCAACTTGCTATCTGGATATCCTAATATATCTAAGTTATATTGATCTAGTAAGGTATAAATAAAGCGTAAGACAAAGCTTTTCAATTGATAACATTATTTATTAAACTATTAACTTAATTAACAATAATAAATTGTGCTAGTTAGACTAACTAGTTGCTTCTATTTGCTCTGTCTCTTTGGTTTTCTGATGCCTATTAGTATAGATATGCAATATCGCTCGACAGCCAGGATAATATTCAAACTTCGTCCTATTTATACCATGTCTAGTCCATTTCGCAACTGATTGTTCATTCATCATTATACTTAAAGCAGTATCGTTGTTCATGTTTTTCAGGTCCATTGATTTAATTTTCATATCACATCTGTCAGCTCCATCGACCTTAAATTAGAAAAATTATGTTAGTTAAAAATACGATAATTAAAGGTAAATCTCACTTTGAATATATTTCATATACCTTGCAAAGAAATGACAAATTGTAGTGGTCATCAACTTGTGGCCATTTTTGTTCAAAGACACTTTTTCCCCAATCAATGTCATGAGGCGAATCCAAACCAACTCTATGGGGCGCTGAGAGGAAACCGGCCCACAGCTCGGAGCAGAAATGAGGAGTCACCGGCGATAACATAATTATCAGTGAGGCTAAGGCCGATTCAAATTCTTTACTGTGGGCGATCACTTCAGGTGGCACATTATTCTGAAAATAAAGTAATCATTATAAGTATGGCTAAAAACAGAGTAAAAGTATGTTTAGCAGTTATAAGGCCCACTTGCGGAATTTGAGATTAGCTTAATTTAGGATTAAATTATCATTCTGTCTCTTTCTAATAGGACATAGTAGGGGGGAATCGAACTTCGCCGGGACCGCTCTATAGGTAGACCGCGAAATTGAGAATCAATTTGGCGGGGCGCGGGGGGAGCGGTCGGGGGTATCCGCGCCGCCCGTACCCCGCTCTCGCCTCCCCCCGCACCCCGCCGCCCCGCAGGCGAAGTCTCACTAAAGCGGTTTACCTGTAGTATAATAATACACCATGTACGTACCCTTAAAGTACTAGTCAAACTCTGTAGTCGTGATATTGCGACACTGAGCTTGTGTGTGTATTTGAAGTGATAAGTGGCGGTTGCTATGTAGTAGTTTCTTCCATCATAAATTTTGGATTCATGTTTTTTAAAATCATTATCAGGCATAGTTTTGGAAAGTGTGGATGTTCTATGTTTCAAAAAATCTCTAATGGTTAACCATAAACGGTGCTGCCAATTCAAGACACCTGGTAATGCTGAAAACGACAGAAGACATTAAATAAATATTCATCTGAAATACATGTTTCCAATATGTTAAAATAAGATAACTCATTACTGCACATACCCATGGTCAGATACAAATTAGTTTAATGGAAATGTACAATTTAGGCGGTCTTATACAAGTAGACTCTTCTAACAGTATCCATTGTTTAAATACCCCTAATGAATATGAAGTACTTTTGCTATAGAACCAAAAAAACCGCTGAACTATACGTTTTGCTCGCGTGCATATTTGAAATTTTGTATGGAACAGCCGTTTTTATACTGCACGATACCTTCACGTAACTACAGAGAAACCTAAAAGGTGCGGCCTACGGACCTGCAGCTCTGGCTGGCTTTGGGTGAAGACTTAAATCGCCGGGTTATCGGTACCGATTAACCTGGACGAGCTAGTGATGTGCCGAGTTGAAACAATTTATATGGGATTTCTTATTAAAAAAACAGTTTGTTACTTTGGACTATGTACCAAGCAACTGAGACTCTAGATTTTCATATTTAAGTAACAGGCGATAAGATAGTTAAAGTTCGATATTTGAGCGGACTCTAGGAGGCGCAGGAACCACTTAAGCGATGTTATCCTACCTGAGTCAGACAGATCACAAAAATAAGAGATATGAAATGGGGGCGTAGCGCATGTTGCCGCGATATGCACATACAGAAATATCCCGCAATAAATACGCTGAATATTTTATAATACATACAAGCTGTGTAAGCGCACTATGCGACTGCGTAAAGGTGCGTCTACGCTAGGCGAACCGAGCACGAGCCGGGCACGAACAGAACACAATTCGTCTAATGTGGACCGACTTACAAGCCTCGAACGAGCGCGCTGCGAGCGTTTCGTTCGTGCTTGTTTGCGTTTCGCCGGTTGCCGGTTTTTTGACGAACACAAAGGGATTTGCTACGTTCGAGGGAAGTAATCGTTGTAGGTTCGTTGTACGTCCACACTTGACGCCGCGAACGACGAAGCCGAGAACGGCTCCGCTCGTGCTTCGCTCGTGCTCGGTTCGTCTAGCGTAGACCCACCTTAATGGTTCGATGGCTCACTCGACGCGGTCATTGTGCGAGCGAGATATAAACTCGCTGCATCTCTATCAGTCGGCGCGTAGACTTTGTGCGAGTGCGTTTTGCGTCACGCTTATTGGCGCGCAACGTCACTTGTAATCTTGTACTTACAACAGCGTTCTCCTTGTAGTTGTAACACACACATACATAATTTAGCGACACCGCTTCTCTTTGGGTAAATAAATTAGATCCCATCTCTTTATTCTACGATCTGAGATTCTGAGGGTCCTATGTATGCATGCAGTCTTCGGAAATAAAAGCATGTCATCAAATTATAAATGACAAAAAGCTAAAATACTTACTTGCGTCAGACCATCGACGACTGGTCGCGGGAGGAACATCAGCAAGCATTAAAAGTTTTGTTGTATCAGAGCCATATTCTGATAAAAGTCTTTCAGGATTCTCTCCATTGTACTTGGATTTGCTCATTTTTTCCCATTGGACTAATACTGATTCACCAGTTGTTTTATCTTTAAATGATTTACCTACTTTTTCTACATTATTTGGATGAAGATATTTTCCCGAAGACTTTAATTTATAGGACTGTCCCATTACCATTCCTTGTACTACAAGTTGCTTAAATGGCTCTTCGGTTGGTGTCCATCCTAAGGAATGCAGAAAGTAACTCATAAATCTAGCATAATATAGATGCAGGACAGCGTGTTCTTTTCCTCCAATATACACATTGACAGGAGTTTTACCAATCAGTTGTTCTTTATCAAATGGCCTTTCTTTATTGTGGGGGTCTAAAAATCTGTAGTAATACCAAGATGAATCTACAAACGTATCCATAGTATCAGTTTCTCGTTTAGCATCTGATCCACATTTAGGGCATTTACAATTGACCCACTCTTCTATTTTGGCTAATGTTGGAATGCCAGGTTCTACTGATTCTACCAGTGGCAGCTTTACCGGTAGTTCATCAAAGGGTACAGGAACAGGACCACATTTCTTACATTGAATAATCGGTATGGGCGTGCCCCAATATCTTTGCCTAGATATCAACCAATCTTTTAATTTTGAACTCACATAATATCCACCAACATTGTTGCTTTGTGCCAAATTGATAGCACATTGATTTTCTTTATCTTTGTCAAAAGTAGTAGTATTTATACCTTTACTTACAGGTAAGTTTAAGATTTTGGCTATTTTATAATCCTCCTCATCTATTGCTGGTGCTGCTATGTACACTTCCCTTTCTGGGGCATAATTTGCACTGTCTGTTATATAAACTGGCATCTCTTTGTTATTCAATGGATTTAAACATTTTAAGGTAGATGTGTTTAGTTTTAATTCATTTAAAATTATGTTTCTACTACTCATTGTGATAAATTCACCATGGATAAATTTATATGGGTCCGATGTCCATATTTCAAATGGCTTATACTCATTGCCTAATTTGATTTGAAATGTTACAACAACACCATTACATTCCCCAATCCAATGACGTTGCAAGTTAATTATATCTTTCCAGTCTTCTAAGCTATCTGATTGTAATCCATCATATAACTTTTTGGCAAATTTGGTGGTTTTTATAAACCATTGAGTTAAAATTTTAGATTCTACTTTGGCTCCAGATCTCCAGGAACAACCAAACTCATCGACTTGTTCATCAGCTAATACTGTTTTATCAACTGGATCCCAGTTCACTTTAGCCTGAAATTAACACAAATACAATTATGTAGATTCAACTTCATGCTGTTTCATTTAGTGTCTCAGATCAAGATTTTGTAATTGTGTTAAAGATGGTATATTATTTTTGTGTAAGTAATATGTACATATTATACGAAAAAAAATGCAAATTGTCTCATGAATAGTACTTTGTTACTATGACAAATAATATCTAAATAAATCAATAAACATGTAAAACCTCACCTTGCATTGATAAGCCAGTCCACTTTCGAAAAGTTTTAAAAATATGTATTGTGTCCATTTATAGTAATCTGGATCACAAGTAGACAGCTCTCTACTCCAATCAAATTTATAGCTCAGGTTAATAAGCTGTTGTTTCATTGAATTTATATTTGTTAGGGTCCATTGATGAGGCAGAATTCCCCTTTCAATTGCAGCATTTTCTGCAGGTAAACCAAAGGCATCCCACCCAATTGGATGTATAATATTTTTGCCATTCAAATGATGAAATCTGGCTATTGTGTCAGAAATTGAATACACTCTTACATGTCCCATGTGCAAGTTACCAGAGGGATATGGAAACATGGGTAACACATAGTATGTGGAAACATTTTCGTTTGATTCTGGCAGAGATATTACATCTTTTGACCAATGATCTTCTATTTTTAACTTAATGCTGGTATTAATATCTAAATGCTGAAAATTTTATTAAGACATTTTATTAGGAATTAATATTAGGGATAATGATGGAGTATCTTTTTAAGACTGCAATCTTTATCTTTATAGTAAAACTCGAGAATAGCTGGACTGATTTTTATGGTTTGATGGGTTAGTCTTCATTCAAAATAGCAGAACAAAAAAACGGAATTTATGTAGCGAGGTTAAGTGATACAAAGTTAGCCGGGTCTGCTAAAGCTATGCATAATATTAAGATTACATGATTCAAACAAATTCTAAGCAGTCACCGCACAATAAAGTTACATCAAAACAAATGCAATATTAAGCTGGTATTTAGGAAACATTATACGTACATACAAACACGAATGAATGTATTTACTATTTCACTTACCCATAACCCTAATCCATTTCTAAGATTAGAATGGTTTTTTAAATTATGTAAGTATCTAACGTGTGGAAGTATTTTTCGTAATTTCAGAAAGGACATGGTTTCAAATCTTCATGCGGGAACACTATTATTCACAGTTTTTAGTAAGAGTTATTTATTATTATACTACAAACATCTATTCAGTGCTACAAACAAAACAATGGCTGTTGGAGTTATTCATTCATTATTCAACACTCTTACTAATCTGTGCTGTCAATGAATCTTTTTTTTTTTTTTTTTCTTGACAGCGATACTGCTGTCTTATGGCAACGAGTTATGATCTCTGCCAGTGTCGAGTAAAATCAATGAATCTTCTGTGTGATTTATAAAACAACAGCATAGATCATAATATCATCTCAGATCTAGGACTTGGTCCTAGTCTAAGGTCCTAGTCTTAGATAGATACTCTTACTAATCTGTGGTATGACATGATCTATGTATGACAGATTGACAGACAGTCTCAGATAGAGACAGATTGAAATTGTAGATTGGAAAGCTCTAGGAGCGTTTAGGACCCTTTTAAAGTTTGGGAAAGCTACGGCCCCGGTGGTGTTGTTAGCGTTTTTCATTTTTCTTGTATGCAGAAGGTATAAAAACATCACACATTAACTAAGTAATATTTTATTTCTCATTAACGACCGGCTTAAATTTCAAATGACACCCTAATAATCACACCTATTACTAGTAGTTTAGGACTTAGGGTGGAATAAATTAATTTTAAAGAATTTGTGCATATAGTTTAATTTTGTTTTTATAGTGTTTTGTCACCATACAAACTTAATCAGTCAGGTATCAAACGAATGCCGAGAGTCGCATAACAATGGAATTTTTATTGTGTATCGTTTACACATACTTGACGAGTTAATAATATAAATTGCACTTGTAAAAAGACAACTGTGAACCTGTGACAGACGAGGAATTGAACCCCGTGTCTTACGCAATCCGGGCGTATGCCTATACCACTCGGCCACCGTCACATTAACGCGTAGGCTGCGTGACACCATCAATGTTGTGAGATTGCTTTCACAATATCTGAAGGAAAATATTTTTACAAATATTTTAACAATCAGTTAAGTTGATGAAAGCCAATTTATAGTTTATTTGAACTATAAAATTTATAGTTCAAATAAACTATAAATTGGCTTAATTTAATAACAAAAATACCCACACCAACTTATCTGGAGAATGACAGCATAGCGCCACAATACTCTTACTAATCTGTGGCCACGATCGAAAAAGGTTCCCGCTTTTTACGAAAATAAACACTTCTGTTTTTTTTATATTCTCCGTAAATACGATGAAAAATTTAAAACGTGTTTATTTAACTTTATTGCTTAAAAAAGGTGGAATTAACGCCACTTTAACGCCGAATCACAGATAATATCATGTCATGCCGAATCTATATGTCATACGAGATACGACACATCTGACTCTTACTAATCTGTACTACAGTGCGACACGGATCTTCTGGCCAACGGTGACAGTCGGAACTAACGCTGTCAATTTCAAAAATGTGGTTGCCAAATCGATTGTAGCGAAATCTCCCCAATCTTACAAGAGATTTTCCGATATTCCCTTTAGTTTTATTTTCGTGGTCTGTGTAAACTATTGATATGATTGTTTTTAAATACCGTAGAGTATTACGTATACGTAAAATAAAGTATTATTTTCATTGGTTTTCATTATTAATACAATGGTTTGCGCTTACAATCGGTGGAACATACATGATACGCATCTTAACTCGTCAAGTGTGTGTAAACGAGACACAATAAAAATTCCATTGTTATGCGACTCTCGGCATTCGTTTGATACCTGACTGATTAAGGTAGAAAATGCCTTCAACGAGTTCAACGACATTTTCATCCAAATAAATCTTTTCTTTGACTTTGACATGATGGGTAAAAAAAGACCCTTTTAAATAATACACTCCCTGAATCAAGGGAGATTTTCTTGTTTTGGCTATCATTTTGTATTATAGCGCCCCCCTCCCTGTTATGTTAGTGTTAGTTAAGTCAATGTCATCTATTAGCCTTGTCGCACTGTACACGAATTACGATAAAAAATCGCCTTTTGTTTGCTTTTTTCTTGTGATTATTGCATAATTTAATTCTTTAACAATGGCTAAACCTAAAACAGAAGATCCTTCAGCTGAAGACGCAAAGAAAATCGTTGACGACGCTAGAAACTTTATTGAAAAGGCTATAGCCGATATAGGAAAAACCTCCGCAACAAAGCAGCTAATTTTAGGAACTGCGTCAGGATGGTAAGAAGATTTTTTAATTGTACTAATATTCCTTTATATGATTATTGAAAATCCGTGATTTGGTTTCATAACTTATTTTTTACATAAACTTCCAGCACCTTAGAGTGATACCTTCTGTAATGAATGTGATATTTTCATAGCTTTCGTACCAAATATAATTTGCGAGGTATCAAATACGCTGGGTACTAAATATTGAAATACCGCACATTCAAATACACGCTATGGTCGCTACCCAACATATGACTCACCATTTTGTGCTCACAATTTAAATCATTTAATACCTTCCTATTGTACTTACCACCATATTTTAATGGTTTTACAATATTTTTTTAACACTCACAGTGTCATATTTTATTCCTAAAAGATGAAATATGAAACCAAAAATTGCGCACGGGC
>CAUZXH010000227.1:0-18853 GCA_963584085.1 Pyrausta aurata
GCTTTCAGACTCCCCTTGTTTAACAATCTACTATGTACTCAAACCATAGAAAAAGAAAAAATCTTCGCTTTAAAATGCCGCACGTCCTACAGACAGAGATGAAACGTATTTTTCATCTCTCCTGTTCGGAAAATAGCACTTTCCTGTGTAGATAGGCGAGTGGAAAATAGCTTATCCATCCCTAGGGTGGAAAGTAATTTAGTTTTAATTGGCATGGTATAGAGTCAAGGCATGCAGTCAAAGCTTGGATCAAAGATGATTAATGATTAAACGAACTTACCTGTACGTGAAGTTCTATCATAATTATACGAAGTATTCGTCCGAAGATATTAGTATTATACACATGTAGTATCGCTTGCACTTATCACCACATAGCACAAATTTTAGAGCTAGATAAAAATAAATTACAGGTAAAAAATGTTATTTCCGGATTATATTTTTAAAAATAAAATAGAATCAATATCCGTATCCTGTAAAAAGAATTAAATAAATTAAGAACACTTCCGTTCCGTCACTTCCTCCACGCCATTGCTTTTGAAGCCTTCATTTAGTTTAGAGATAATAATATGATGATATTTCCTAGAGATGGGTTTTTGTCAACACAAAAAGTATGCATCGGGTGGGTGGGACTTTCTACTAATATCTTCGGACGAATACTTCGTATAATTATGATAGAACTTCACTCACGTACAGGTAAGTTCGTTTAATCATTAATTATACTTCAGTATTCGTCCTCGATATTAGTATTATACACATGTAGATGTTTAGAGCATGAAAGAAGGAAATATCATCTATGAGTAAGTACTTGATCAATTCTTTCAAAGAATCATATAAGACAAATAAGATACTTATGATAGTATGATTCTTAATCATTAAGCAAGAAATTTTATCAGGTTAACAACAAGGAACTAGCAAAATCAGAACTTAATGTACTGTCTACAGTAACTATTTTATAATAGTTATACTACTACGGGTTTATACCCGTGCGAGGGTACTTTGGAGTTGCTCAACCAAGTTACTAATACAGGTTTACATTAATATCGGCTGTGGACGTCGAGGCATGATGCCTAGGGCTGTGCGCGGATATGTCAACTCCACTAGTCCGCAAAGTCACATTGATATACGGTTTTCTAATCAGAAGACAATAAGTATCAGAAGACAGCGGCGACGTTAACAACAATGATGTAGTGGACTTCATTGCATCTAAGAGTTATTTGCCTAAAGATAAATATTTACCAAAATCTTCTATAGTGAAAAGTGCAGGTGAGTCAAATATTTGTAACTACCTTTTTACCTTTATGCGAGCTATGTATTTGTTTCAATGGGCATTATCAGCATTATACTGGCTAGGCTGGAAGCCTGCAGTAGTTGTACAACCTTTACGAGAAATTTCCACAAAACGAATCCCATCCTAATAATTAAAGTAATATTTTCTTTGTTCACATCTGTAGGTACTTATCCGTTTCATTTCCCGTATTGGTTAGGTTATTCATACATAATCCTACTAATATTATTAATGATAAAGTTTGTGAGGATGGATGCATGAATGTTAGTACATTTAAATAATAATAGTACCTACAAACACTGGAATAACACATAGGCTATCATAATGATATTTCAGGTACAACAGTAAAGCCGCCGCCGGTAGCCGCTAGTATTTAAATATATATGACCATTTACTTTATTTTTCACTTTCAGATAATGAAGTAACTTATCTACTATCAAAGCTATCAGACGATGAACTCATTAAACTTCTTAATGAACAACCGAAAAAGAACGAGTACGATTTAAATGATGTCGTCAGGCTTGCATTTGATTCTAAATACATAAGAGATAACAAATTTAATTTAGAATCTAAGCCTCGAGAATTAATAAACATTGAATTTGACAGTCCAAATAGCGTCAAGAAGAGATTTAAAACTGTATCGCAGAAAAATACACCACAAATGGCATTCTTCCGATTAGAAAACAAACAGGTGGACCCTTTTAGTGTCAGAGCTGATGCTGATCCGAACTACGCCGCAATTCAAAAGCTAAGTAATATTTTATACAGCCGCCCCGCGGAAGACGAAAAGGAAGAAAAGAGTGCGGAAGATGAAGACAGGAAAGCATTGCTCTTTGACGTTCTGGTCTCTCAGTTAAAAAAACTCTGTTGCAAAAAGACTAGGTCGTATTACAGCAAACCCAGCCAATATCAACCTTTAAATGACTTTTTACCTACAAATTCAGATTTTAGCAACAATGCAGTAGATACTGCAGTTGGGAAAAACCAACACATGTTTCTTATTATCAACGACGAAATAAAAAGCAACGGGAGCGATGAAATAATATCTGTTGATCCTGATAGTCTAGAGAAGAACAGCAGTGTCTTGTTGCTTGGGCCTATTACTACTCCATTAACTAATAGCCAGCTAAAATTAGTTGTAAGTATATTGCATCTTTTAAAATTTTTTGTTTATATTTTGTAATTTAGGTAACTTATTAATATTTTTCTTTTCATCTTAGATGTACCGCATATCCAATGAATTATCTAAACCGGAATATATTCCGCTCTTACAACAAATTTCCGACGGAAACCTTACCGGGAATAACATAAAGTTGATGAAAAGTTTGGTGACAGGCCCCGACACACGCAGGTACATAAAACCACATCGATGTAACCACCAATCTAAGATGGCAAGAGTCTACGGAGGTCCAAAATGGTTGATTTGTACTGGATATCTGAACTTAAATACTCCTAGCTTATATGACTGAATAAAACAAAGCATCTTGATCTCTCTATGTTTGTAATATAACTTGAACCTGTATTCCTAAAAGATGAAATAAAAAACCAAAAATTGCGCACGGGCGGGACTCGAACCAGCATCTTTCTGGTTAACCGGGCCAACTGCTCTTCCAATTGAGCTACTGCTGATCTGCTTTATGTGATCAGCGAAATTAGGTGTTGTTATGGTAGATACTATCTTTTTATTTCTCCACGATAACACGTGAATATGAAATTACGAAAATGAGTGCCTGTTACGTTGTATACTAAATTAAAGTAAATTACGTTGTTTATGTATCTGTTTATTTAAGTGAAAATAGCTATGACCGGGTGTAACAGACTTTGTTAACCCTTTTATAGCACGCACACAAACGCAGCGTCGTGCAACACGCCGTCTGTCAATGTATGGCATGGCCAAAATGAAAAGTTTCTTCCGAGTGTGGTTTTATCAGAAATATCATCCATCCTCATGACGTTTTCGCCGCGATCACAACGACCGCGGTCGTCAAGTGGAACGGCAAAGTGGGCTTTCGCGGGCGTACGTGGACATCAAGTGGAACGTACCCAACGCACAATGATTTTACAGATTACAGATAATCTTTAGTTATTGCATTCAACTATTCTTTCGATTCAATAAAACCCCCTTTCTAGGTTTTACAATTAGGTACTTAACCTATCAAATTAATATCATTGTGTACAAAACTTAGTAAAAAATATCAAGTTCATGACTGATGTGTGTGTTGTTGTGAGTAATTACAAGACTTACAAGGAACTCAAGGAACGAACAATACAACATAAAACAATCAACCAACGAACGTACTTGACAATCGTTGGAGGAATTATCAATCACTGCAGTGCTGGCTGGCTGAGCAAGTAGGTACCTACCAACGAATGAATGATGCAAGATGGTGCAAAGATTGGAGGTTATTTTAGTTAGTAATGAATGTAGTAGATGTAGGCACAGATAATATAAAGCTGCCTTTTGACTGTGGGACATGATATAATATATTAAATTACGATGTATTTTATATATATCCCGAGATATATCTTTCACCCGTTCACACTATGGGATATATTATATTTTTGACGTGACAACGTCTTATAAATTGGTTTGCCGGGTGACACTTCAAGAAACTGCGTTACGCTCCGCTCACGTTATGCGCTCACAATGAGAGCGAGTGAGAGGCACGCGTCCCTTCCACTCGGGCATGGTTAGCCCGCCTAAGAGCGAGAGAGACAGACATCAAAAGTCGTTGTCACGTAAAACTTTCGCCCGTATACCGACTTTACAGGCAACCAATTTTTTTAAAGTTTTGTATGGGATTGACGTCCAACACCGCGCGGGGCGCGGGCGGGCGGGGTGTGCGGGGGGCGGAAAAGATATCTTTCTCGAATCGCTCCAAAACATATAATAGCTCGGGATATAAAATACCTATTATATTTCTCACTGAGAAGGGTTCCATTGTAAACTATGATGGTGAGCTATATCGAGTATTTCTTGGTATATTTATATATATTTCTAAGTGAATAAGCAGCTAATACTATGTAGGTATTCTAGTGTTGCTAAATTATCGAGAGTTGACATTAATATATCGATCTATTAATAAAAATCATCAATACAATATGTGTTGATCAATATTTTTTTTACAAACAAGCATAATAAATAATACTATTACGAGTAGTTATCAAAAGTAGCATTCATTTTGCAGATTTTTGAACTTTAAATGT
Organism: Pyrausta aurata; assembly: GCA_963584085.1. Lineage (NCBI taxonomy): Eukaryota > Metazoa > Arthropoda > Insecta > Lepidoptera > Crambidae > Pyrausta > Pyrausta aurata. The sequence continues at coordinate 4,493 of CAUZXH010000227.1, forward strand.
ATACAGGGCGGTGTCCCGTAAGCCAAAAACGTGAGGAAGGCAACAAAAATTCTTAGTTTTCGAGTTTTGTGCGCACAGGGCTGAACTACATAATAACTCACCATGACTTCTACAGCCATTTTTGTAAATTTAGTGTTTTTCCTCACAGTCAAAATGAAAAATAATATGTTTAACTCGGGTGAAAAAACCCATTTCACTCTCGAATTATTGGCGCTCGAACGAACTCGAGTGAAATGGGTCGCTTTCAGACTCCCCTTGTTTAACAATCTACTATGTACTCAAACCATAGAAAAAGAAAAAATCTTCGCTTTAAAATGCCGCACGTCCTACAGACAGAGATGAAACGTATTTTTCATCTCTCCTGTTCGGAAAATAGCACTTTCCTGTGTAGATAGGCGAGTGGAAAATAGCTTATCCATCCCTAGGGTGGAAAGTAATTTAGTTTTAATTGGCATGGTATAGAGTCAAGGCATGCAGTCAAAGCTTGGATCAAAGATGATTAATGATTAAACGAACTTACCTGTACGTGAAGTTCTATCATAATTATACGAAGTATTCGTCCGAAGATATTAGTATTATACACATGTAGTATCGCTTGCACTTATCACCACATAGCACAAATTTTAGAGCTAGATAAAAATAAATTACAGGTAAAAAATGTTATTTCCGGATTATATTTTTAAAAATAAAATAGAATCAATATCCGTATCCTGTAAAAAGAATTAAATAAATTAAGAACACTTCCGTTCCGTCACTTCCTCCACGCCATTGCTTTTGAAGCCTTCATTTAGTTTAGAGATAATAATATGATGATATTTCCTAGAGATGGGTTTTTGTCAACACAAAAAGTATGCATCGGGTGGGTGGGACTTTCTACTAATATCTTCGGACGAATACTTCGTATAATTATGATAGAACTTCACGTACAGGTAAGTTCGTTTAATCATTAATTATACTTCAGTATTCGTCCTCGATATTAGTATTATACACATGTAGATGTTTAGAGCATGAAAGAAGGAAATATCATCTATGAGTAAGTACTTGATCAATTCTTTCAAAGAATCATATAAGACAAATAAGATACTTATGATAGTATGATTCTTAATCATTAAGCAAGAAATTTTATCAGGTTAACAACAAGGAACTAGCAAAATCAGAACTTAATGTACTGTCTACAGTAACTATTTTATAATAGTTATACTACTACGGGTTTATACCCGTGCGAGGGTACTTTGGAGTTGCTCAACCAAGTTACTAATACAGGTTTACATTAATATCGGCTGTGGACGTCGAGGCATGATGCCTAGGGCTGTGCGCGGATATGTCAACTCCACTAGTCCGCAAAGTCACATTGATATACGGTTTTCTAATCAGAAGACAATAAGTTATCAGATTTTCTTAAAGGTTCATTTTGGAATTGTAAACGCATGAGACGCGCCTAGGAAGAAATAAGTAGTTATGCCCGTTATTTGAATAAGAATTGGGTTATCAGAAAAAATATACATATTTCTAAAATTATTTGTAAAAGAAAACACTCTTAGTAAGTACAAGTAAGTAAGTACGAGTTGTAACAAAAAACTATGAGACGATCATTTTTTACCCATTTGTTCTAATGAGATCACGATTGAATAGTTAATCCAGATAGTCTACTGAATAAAATATTCAAGTAACATTATCTATACTAATATTATAAAGCTGAAGAGTTTGTTTGTTTGTTTGTTTGTTTGTTTGAACGCGCTAATCTCCGAAACTACTGGTTCGAATTGAATAATTCTTTTTGTGTTGGATAGTCCAGTTATCGAGGAAGGCTATAGGCTATATTACATCACGCTACGACTAATAGGAGCAAAGATATAGTGGTAAATGTGTAAAAAACGGGAGAAAGAAGTCACTATTCCACGCGGACGAAGTCGCGGGCAAAAGCTAGTGTTTTCATAAATTAGTGCGCAGCCTATAAACTCCTTTACAACATCCTGAAAAGAACTTCATTTTCAAAATCTTGAAAACCAAATTGAAAGCAATAAAACTGCCTTTTTATAATGCCATACTGAAATCCTTTGTTTATGGTTAGGTTAGGTTAGTTTAGTAAGGTAATCTGAAATCAACTTAGTAATTGTTCTATAGAAATCAATAGATATTGTTAGTTTTGCAAAAGCAATACCATCTTTTGATACAAATATCATACTGAAATGCTGTAACATGTTGTTGTACATATTAACCATTACAATGTTTGTTATTACAACTTCTTGCAGGTTTTATGAAAAGAGGATACCAATGTTATAAATGGCCGGTTCGGCACAATTAACTGAAGAAAAATCATTATTTTATACCTATTACAGATTTTAGTCTTTAAATCTAGGCAAAAAAGGGATAATGATGTTACAGTAATTACCTACTGGCATCAAGTGAACTACGCTTAGTATCTGCCAGCAGTTTCGATAGAAAAAACAGAACATGACATGAATAACCTGATTATTGCTTCTGCTATAAAATCATATAAATTTTATTCTTACACTTTTGAATAAACAAGCAACTGAAAAGTTAGTTGTAAATTTTTTACAACTAATAGATGTATTAACGACAAATTCATCCGCGTCCAATCACCACGACGCATATTTGGCGCATATTTTAATAATATTAGAAAATACGGGTACAAAATTAACAGATTAAGTGTACCAAATTAACAAAAATCACACACTGTAACCCTGTATCAAATACACTAGGATTTTGATGATGGATCAGTCATTCAGGGAATGAGCGCTGGGTGAGTGAGTGATAAATTAAACGCTAAGGGATCGCCGGTAGCATTTACAAAAGATTGACAAAATAATGTTGATAAACACATCCGTGAGGGTTAGTTTCTTTTCATATCCGGGTGACATCGCGTCACTAATTCCTATAAAACAGTGTTATAAACATATTTTATATTTATCAGAATTGCAAATATTTGTAGAAATGAAAATGTGGGTATTATTGTTTACTTCTCGCAAGTTTTATGCAGCTATCACTATGTCACCTACCTAATGAAAGTATTTCGAAATTATGCGGTAAATATTCCAGCTCCAAAAAATTCCAAATGATAACATATTGTTTCTAGTTGTAATCACTGAGCGCTTGCTGACCCGTTCTCACAGGCCGCGCCCTACCCCGTTGTTGAGGCGTCAGAATAATCTCACAACCATAGTAATACAGCTAATTTTCTGGATAAAATTTATAAATAACATCTAACCACCAATAACATTCTGGATAAGATATAAATCGGTATAATATTCATATGACGATCATAAGCATCATAGTCTTTTAAATTAACATGTACACTTTAGTTCATGGTCAAATCCAGCATAAAACAAAAACAAACTATGCAGATTTTGCATGTTTTTAAACAAAAAAAAGGAAAAAATGAGCAAAGCTAAAAAATAATTTAACTTGATGCTCTTCCGTTTGTCTGTAGTGTGCATGCAGCATGTCAATGTTTAGAATTAAAAGGAAAAGTTTATAACTGAAAATATTGAGCCTTAGAAAGATGTGTAGCTTTTTTGAATAAGTCTAGATATCCTTATACTTAAGCATTGTGTTACTTATTTTTGATGTCTTTATTGTATTATTCCAAATAAATACATACATGTAGCCTAAATAGTAAAAAAGCATACAAAACCACAGTTTTAATTTGAGTCTACCTTGGTTAATAATATCAAAATATTATAGTGAATTGTACCGAACATCCTAACAGTAGTATTTTATATCTAAAACTCTTGCAAAATTAATTATCTTCTCTATTTAACCAAAATATTCCGGTAAAAAATAACTGAATTGTTGTTGTAAAAAGTTAGAAAATCTTAGGATAAAAAGAAAATCTTAAGGAAAATTGTAAAAAATCTACAATATTCCTTTCCTTTACAAAACACGTAATATTGTATTACAGAACATAATCTGTCACGACAAGGTTAGTCAAGTCGATGATGGTTAATGGTTATAAAACAATGTTTTGAAGTTAATTTACACTGTACCGACTATACAGATATAATCTGTTTGTAGAGGTTAAATTGCGTTTTTTCATTACTCTTTCTAATGATTTCAAATCAAATGAATAAGCTCGACGTGTTCGAAAGAAGATTGAAGATCACGCTCTGTATAATAATAGCAATGGAAAAGAAAAAACTTGTCTAATTTATAAAACTGTGTTTGCTCGATAATCGACTTATAATAAAGTACGACTCGCATCTTCTCAAAAGATAACCTTTCACCTGATAGTGTCTGATCATATGCTATACTGTTTTACAAATGACTCACGTAGCGTACCTCGTGTTCTGCAGTCTGCGGTTGTGTTGCGGTCCGATGCGATCCCATGCTCGAGGACGTCACTGGCGATGGCGCTGGCGGTAGCTGGTGGTAAAGCCATAAGGGCTGCTTCCTATCTGCGTGGTGCACTCACTGTATTCCAACTTTTATTAAATTTTAATAATACCTGTTTGTTCATAAAGAGAATTGCAAAAACCATTATAAATTTAAGCAGGGCTACAACCTGCAACCTTTGGCAATTAATAGGGCTACTTATAAAAAACAACGGTGTCAGACAAGGATTCTACCCCTTTGTTCTATGCAATTTTTAAAGTTTGCGTAGTGAATTATACTACATAAACCAAAATAAAACTACATAGTCAGCCTGATTTACTGCTCTGGCAGATTTTGCAGTTTCTTTGACGGTAAAAATAAAATAAAATGTAATGATGATGAATAGTGTGCGTAGTACTGCGTGTTGCACAGTAGGCGAGGGCAGCGGCGTTAAATAAATGTTTTAGCTTTCGTAGCCAGGTTTGGCCATGTTCAGTCAGATGAACACACACAAATTAACACAGATGTGTGGCGATTGTCATGCTTAGGCAAGTAGTAGGATCGGTCCAAAGAAAATATCTAATAGGTTAGGTTTGGAAACCGTCCATTTATTGCAGGATTTTTAATGACTCACCGGTTGCATCTCGATCTCTGGTGTTGTCGTCGACTGCTCTCCGTCCCAGCTGCATCACGAGACGTGGACGGCTGCGGCGGTGTAGGTGGTAGGACTACATCAGCTCTGGATGTAAAGGGCAGATGCGACGCCGCCCATGCGGGTTGCACATGTGTAGGTTTTTCTCCATTGCCCGTCGACTACAGCGGCCGTGTTCAGTCGAGCAAAGTCTGAGAAGACGAAGCTAAATAGTTTTAGCGTGGAAGAGTCCAAAATACAATTCCGAGTGCTAGAAACCTTGTAGTACGCACAAAACAGTCCAAAATACTGTACGATGCGTATTGACTGAACAGACGAGGCCGAAATGGTTTAAGCGTGGAAAAGTCCGAAATACAATTCCGAGGTGCTATAAACCTTGTATTTACGCACAGACGTACGTATTTGTTCAACGATTCGGAAGGGTCTTGAGTTCGAGGAATCCAATCTTGATAGTTCACTAAAATCACAAAAACTATTATTAAATTTATTCTGCACGGAACGAGAATTGACGTGCTTTAGTGGCAAAGCACAAATAGCGAATGGAGGCTTCAAAAGCAATGGCGTGGAGGAAGTGACGGAACGGAAGTGTTCTTAATTTATTTAATTCTTTTTACAGGATACGGATATTGATTCTATTTTATTTTTAAAAATATAATCCGGAAATAACATTTTTTACCTGTAATTTATTTTTATCTAGCTCTAAAATTTGTGCTATGTGGTGATAAGTGCAAGCGATACTACATGTGTATAATACTAATATCGAGGACGAATACTGAAGTATAATTGAGTCACATCATATTATAAAAATAATAAACATTTTTGCTTAACAATACATTGAAAAACATGTTTATTATGATTGTTGATATATAAAATATTCCATTGATTTAATCTATAATTAAAATATACATTTACTAATCTGTGATTAAAATATTCGGCTTCCCGCCATAATACCAAGATGACACTTTTTTTTACATTGACAGTGTAATTTTTCTTTTTGTACTCTATGCCTACTTTTTTAAATTTTGATAATTATTATCTGTGGGGAAAATTCGATCGATATTTTTTACAAGGATTTTAATTATTTCGTATCGTCTGCTTTATCGTACTGTTTTCATGTATTCGTGTCGTTATTCTTTCTAATCTTGTAAGATGATTGAAGAACTGTAAATTAACTGTCTTTTTGTGCAAAAACTCGAGTTTTCCTTTCTCGCTGTACTACATAATACCTGACCATGACACCTACAACTACTATTGTAAATTTAATGTTTTTCCTCACAGTCAAAATGAAAAATAGTATGTTTAACTCGGGTGAAAGCACCATTTCACTCTCGAATTATTGGCGCTCTCACTTCGTTCGAGCGCCAGAAACATCTCGAGTGAAATGGGTCGCTTTCTCCCCTTGTATAACAATCTACTATTTCATCTCTCCTGTTCGGAAAATAGCACTTTCCTGTGTAGATAGCCGGGTGGAAAATAGCTTATCCATCCCTAGGGTGGAAAGTAATTTAGTTTTAATTGGCATGGTATAGAGTCAAGGCATGCAGTCAAAGCTTGGATCAAAGATAATTGAGTCACATCATATTATAAAAATAATAATCATTTTTGCTTAGCTATACATTGAAAAACATGTTTATTATCATCTTTGATATAAAAAATATTCAATTGATTCAATCTATAATTAAAATATATATTTACTAATCTGTGATTAAAATATTCGGCTTCCCGCCATAATACCAAGATGACACTTTTTTTTTACATTGTCAGTGTCATTTTTTCTTTTTGAACTATATGCAGGGCTGCCAGATTGTATAATTGGATACAAAATCTGTATAATCAGACCACGAATTGTATCCATGATCATTTCGTATAATACGATACAAAAGCATGCGGTATAAAATAAAACGGGAGTTTGACTTTTAATTTTTTTGAAATTGTCTACTCACTGCTGCAGAGATGTAGATTTAAGTAGAGAAGTATTATTGCCAAACTTGACAACTACGATAGAGTAGAATACTGTGTCGTGTGGCTATAGTTCGTGCTGATTGTAAACACTGAGTGGTTTGAGCAAATCACTTCGTTTTAGTTGATGTTTCGTTCGTTTGTCTGTGAGTAATGTTATTATTTTTAAAAGTTGTCGCTGACACGGATCAATACTGTTGTATATAATATCATTAATTTAAATTATTATCTCTAGAGCAGCCATCCGTGCGGATTAGGAAATTATCTTTACACAACATTTTATCCAAATCGGCTCTACTGAGCAGAGCTGATCTAAAACTACTGTTTTAGCGTGGACTGGTTACAAACATTTTATATTCAAAAACTTTAGTTTTATCACTTTGAAAAGCGTAACAAACCATAAGCACAATGTAAGCGCTCGCTTCGCTCGCGCAATAACTTTTCTTTGATATCGCTATGGAAAGCATTACAAATCAAGTTTCTAGCGCTCGCTGCGTCGCGCAATGAAGGACTTTAGTTTTGTCACTTTTAAGAGCGTTTGCGTTACAAACAAAAAAATTTGAGCGCTCGCTCCGCTCGCGCGACGACTTTGGGTATCACTTGAAAGGGTTACAAACCATTTTTTTTTCAAATTGATATTACTTATTTAATGACCGATTGAACAAAGTTAACTGAGATACAATAATTAAAACGGCACGTAAATTAGATTAGCGCAAAATGCAAAAAAAAACAATCGGTATTCAAAAATATTTTTTCTCATAGATCTTTCTTCATGTACACAGACATAAGATAGTAGCGATCTGTTACAGATTTATATGTAGGTATAGATTTAAAGATGTTAGTTTAATGAAATTACGAAAAAAATCGATTTATGTATAATGCGATCAAAATTCGTATAATTTCAGATACTAAACTGTATAATCGCAATTTATTTGCTGGCAGCCCTGACTATATGCCTACTTTTTAAAATTTTGTCAATTATTATCTGTGGGGAAAATTCGATCGATATTTTTTACAAGGATTTATTAATTATTACGTATCGTCTGCTTTTTCGTACTGTTTTCATGTATTCGTGTCGTTATTCTTTCAAATCATGTTAGATGTTTGGAGAACTGTAAATTAACTGTCTTTTTGTGCAAAAACTTGAGTTTTCCTTTCTCGCTGTACTACATAATACCTGACCATGACATCTACAACCACTATTGTAAATTTAATGTTTTTCCTTACAGTCGAAATGAAAAATAGTATGTTTAACTCGGGTGAAACAGTGAGCTGTTACTACTACGTATAGAGACGCTATGCCAAGCAAAAAATTTGCGCATTTTTTGGACGTGAACTGTCAACAGACTGACGTATTCCATAAATTTTGAATTTTGAATATGAAACCGCAGAAGTGACACAGACTTTGTGCCTACTTAACTTAATTGTATTGAATGAATATAATTTTATCAAAACGTTTTAATCGTTACTTACTTTGATCAATAGTTATTTAAAAGAGCTAAATAAATAAAAGTTTAGTAAATAAAAATCTGTAGGTCAAAAACTCGAATGATATTTACAATTTTTTTATCATGATTTTTATCATTTTAATTTTTCATACGAGATATTTCTAGAAAAATATAACTACCAATGCAAAACACCTTAAAAGAAATATCACAACATCGCATTGTCTAACCTCTATTTATTACCTACCTACTTTTCCATTCTGTGCGTGTCACTTTTTATAATCTTTGATTTTCATGTAAAATGGCGGCAATTTCATGCCAAAAATTTATAACATTTTGAAAAATCTTTACGCTGGTTTAAGCTAACATTTTAATTTCCTACCGATGGTAAGTGACGCCGGTATCGTTTATATTCCTGTTGGTTTTATTTTCGCATGTTTTTAAAACGCATGATGGCTTTTTTGTCAAATTAATTGACCAAATGTCACATTGGTTAACGCTACGAGCGGGAGTGAGTGACTGTGATACCGCGCATGCGTTGATGGTCTGTGACCATCAACTCATCGGGCACGAGGTTCCTTAGGGATGTCATTTCCATACGTAGTAATAGTAGTTCAATGGGGTGAAAGCACCATTTCACTCTCGAATTTTTGGCGCTCTCACTTCGTTCGAGCGCCAGAAACATCCTCGAGTGAAATGGGTCGCTTTCTCCCCTTGTATAACAATCTACTATTTTTTAATTACTCACCAGTCACCACTACCACTATTTTAACGGTCTAACTAACATATAAACATGCAATGCAATAAAATTCTTTCTACTATACTACATTCTATGACTCAAACCTATGCGTGTGGGGTGTCTATGGATAGGTCTTTTTTTTTTTTTTTTCTTATTCGTTTTACGGCTTTTGGACTGAGTCCATTACGGCCAATCAGAAATGATAGGTCTTTTAAAATGACATTGAGGTTTCTAAAACTATTTTTTTTTTCTAAAAGTCTAACATCTACACTTTTCTCCTGCTCCCTTTATGACCGGTCCAAGTTTTATGATTCCCTAGTTTCCTATCATGTTCCTTTCCCCACATGTATTACTCAACTATTATATGGTAATTATTATTAGATTAATTATTATTATATTATAGAAATATAAAAGTATGTATTATTTTAATAAAATGTAAATATTGTACAAAATGTTTGTATAAAATGTAAATGTAAAAACCTGCCTGATCACCTTCCTTTTTCCGCAAATCCGTCCTTCCGATTTTTCCTTCAATAATCCCGTTTCCTCGTTTTTACTTGAAATTGGCATCGCACAAGCCGTGTACGCCAAAAACCGTCAAAAAAAAAACATCTACACTTCTACACTAATATTATAAAGAGGATAGATTTGTACCTGTTTTTGTATGTTTATATATTGAATAGGCTCAAAAAGTACTGGGCCGATTTAAAAGATTCTTTCACCAATAGAATGCTACATTCTTCCAATTTGACATAGGCTACATTTCATTTTGAAAAAAATTAGGGATCCTTTTTAAAATTTGAACAATGTAACCGAAGGTGTACAAAAATGAGTCTTTAAATGTCTTTCGTCGAATGCGCTGCCGAAACTATTAGCGATAGAACAAAATAATGTACAACAATATTGAAGAACATCATAATGTCTACAAAAAACTCCGCGGTAGCATATGTCCAACTATTGTAGTTATGTCACTACAACAACTTTTTTCAATTTAAACATTAATGAAAATGCTAACCAAACTCAAACCATACTATTTATGTGTTTATACCTTATCCAAAGAAATTATTTTATGGTCAAGACCATTTAATTTCCTATAAAATAGTTTTTAAATTATTTAAATTGAACTTTCCATTTAAAAGATATTACGAATTAAAAAAGGTTTTCCTCCCTGACGCTATAACTCCAGATAGTCCAATCAATGAAGCTTTTGTCACCCGAATAATTCTCCCGTCGTTGAAACTTGGCACATAGTGAAAACAAGTAATACAGATTATAGATATACAATAATCCAATGATTTTTTTAACGAGAAGTTAGGTATTTATACCTAAACATGGAAATCGTTTATAACTCTCTGTGAAAAAATTCTCAGTCTGAAATTGTTCGTGTATACGTATGTATGTATAAGTTAGAATAGGTAAGAATAAGAATCCAATATTTTTTCGATTTCCGAGATACTCAAAATTAAACTTTTTGCATTTTGCTCTATAACTTCTACCGAAAAAATTATCTGCTCATTTTTGTTTTTTAATATGGTTTTATTTACGTATTTAAGTAGCTTTAATAAGTTATCCAAAACATTTTCCGTTTCAATATTACAATTCTTATTATTTCTTAATTATGGCTCGTGAATAATTGCTCAGGCAAATTAAATGCGTTTCTTAGTTAGGGGTCGCTCTATTGCAGTAGATTTTTCAATAATCCAATAAAAAATCCACTAAATACCAAGTTTTTAAAATATCAATAACGGGTAATATTGAATTTACCGCCACTTAGAACCGACCGGGCGCGCGGCACTGCAGTGGTGCGTGTGCTCATATCTAAAACGTACTGTGCAGAGTCAGTCTATCTGTATAAAAAAATGATGATAGTGTTTGTAGGTAACTTAGGTGGTCTTGGAACTTGGGCACACGGGTTCTAATCCCAGTGCATCACATCGTATGTTATTAATTTGTATGTATGTTCTTATGAGTTCTTTTTACTTTTTTTTTAACAAAATATTGTGTTTTTGCATTGATTATTTGCCAGTCGAATTCAGTCCTTATATGTTAGACCGTAAGGCTTATTTTGGCGGTCGACTGACAGCGGAGTCTGGAACGCGGCGTGTGTTTATTGCGATTTCTGTCGGGCGAAAGTAGTTCTTATTTTTATAAGCGGAAGGCTTGTAGTCGGCTGTGATGGATGATTGACGATTCTAGAATGCCGTCTATCTATTGTATTTCGGCGTCCGCGCACTCCATAGCTATCGTATAACTATAGTATACTATTATTCAATTATTGTGACGGTATTTAGCGCGCAGTCCTTAAAAGTCATTCTGTACAAAAAAAGACATTTCAGTTTTCGTTCATCTCAGTTACCTACTTGACCAATCAGAGGACAACGACTAAACGCAATATAATAATTACGTGAGGAGTTTAACGAGAAATGAAATGAAAAGATGGACCAAGAAATGAGTAAACGACGGTGGAAAAGCAAAAGGCTTAAGCGACACTTTGACAGATATTGGTCTTAACTTAGTTGTATTCAGCAAGATTTTCTGCGTTGTTTGAGCTGTGTTTGGTGTAAATCAGGATTGTTGTAAAATATGTTCATAGAATTTATCGGAGCATATTGAATGAATGAATGACTTTCTTTATATCGGACAATGGCATCCATAATAATAAATAAACAATTAAAATTACAAATAATGAATATCAATTAAATATTACATTTGATAAAATAAAATTAAAGCACGATTTTTTTTCTAATAAAATCTAGGTAGAACATACATTAACGATCTGATTAATGAAAAATATGACTGCCCCATTACCTATAGATTCAATGGAAATCCAAATACTGTTGGTTCCTCCCCCGCAATCTGCATAAGCAAGAAGCCTTTGTAATTTTGGCGTTGCAGAAACAGCATTCTAAAGGCTTTATTGAATGTCACTTTAAGTGCCTTTAGCGCCTTTTGCGTATAGCTGACTCAGAGGGAGCCTGAGTAGAACAACTGGCAGTGTTTGAGGTTAAGACCTCCGTATGTGTTTTTGACATTTATAATAGATTTGAAATTCTTTTAGAGAAGAAAAAATGTCAGAAAAACTTTCATAGTCAGATTGATTCCCATTTCCGATTAGTTATCTGTTTACATTGTTTCTTAATAAAGTGAATATTTAATCAGTACCTACCTATTTTTAATACCAAATTATTTAATCTGCAGAACAGGCAGTATGCTTTAAAGAGAGTTAACTTAACTTCATTACTACATCCAGCAAACCTCTGGGCCAGCACATTACTCCGGAATGCCAAGGCGTATTAAAAAAAAATAGAATAAGCGACATCAAAAGTCTACTAATTAATAATAAATATTGTTGGTTTTCTAATATTGTTGTTGTATTTATAATTAAATTTATTATATATTTGGTTCAAGTGATTAAACTAGACTGGTTGCATCCACGATAATTTCTTATAACCCGAAACCGCACTGAATTATTGGTTTATTTCAGTAAGTATTAGTGATGGGAAATAAGTATAAGTTATCGAAATAATATTTTTAGTGTAATTTATTAAAAAAACAAAGAGATAAGTTTTTTAATAAAAGCATACAACGCAGTAATTATAATTTCTTACATAATAATAATAGTCCCCCAAGTCGATTTCGACTACGGTGGCCAGTCACAACGACTAACCGACTGCGCGGGACATATTATAGTGCACATGTGCGCAAACACAGGTGCATTTTCTATTCCTTTCACTCTCATAGCCCGATGGGACAGCAATCTGACACGACCGGAGAGAGATCAGGCGCAGGACCAACGGCTTTACGTGCTTTCCGAGGCACGGGTGTAAGTAAAACACCGCCAACTTCCGAACTCCGGGCTTCCCTGAGTATTTGTGAACAGAAAAACCCAGGTACATATCTTTGGCCCGACCCGGGAATCGAACCCGGGACCTCTGGCGCAGCCGTCGCTTAAAAATGCGACCTTACCGCTTCTTGAGTTCTTACATACTACACAGAAAAAAAGATTTTTAAAATATTTTACACAAACACCTTTCTCTTCTTTGATTTGTCTGTATCAGAACATTCACTTTTAACATATTTCTGCATCATTCATATTGGCCGAGATATACTAAACAATGAAACTTCGATAAAACCATGTAAAAACGTAAACAAACACTTAAATAATGCATTATCGTATTTACGTCTGTTCCCGCTATAATTAAATTAAGTAAACAATTCCATTACCTATAACAGTGCGGGAAGGGGTGTAATGACCTTGTATTCTATGACGGGCCTTTCGGCCTTTTTTTTTTTCTTTATCTACTGTTTCTTGCTTCCGCACAGAGTGGGAGTACATGCATCGGGTTTTTAAGCCTTATATTGCAGCGAACGTGTTAAACGTAACACAATGAACAAATTTTGCGTTTTTTGTCCATAATCGGGAAAAGGTTCGGTCATATTTGGTGCACCCGCGATAGCAGTTTGAATTTTTCTATTGAAATTTTATTTTAAATTTCTTGTTAACTAATATATAGAGAACATATAAAATGTAGTCTTTTATAGACTTATTTCATTGAATAAGTTCTTATTTCACTACGAAATTAAAACATGCCTCTAAATGGCGCAACCGCGAAAATGGAATCACCCTGAGCTGAAAAATATATTAACTATTCAGATATCGATATCCCATAAAATTGTACTAATGGAACTTTTGATTCAGACTTTGAGTTATGGTAATTTTTAGCGGTGAATAAAGCTAAAACACTTATCTAATGAAATAAATAAATAAATAAATGAATCTGAATCTGAATCTAAATGTATGACAGACTACATTTTACATGTTTTCTATATTATATTAGTAAACAAGGATTTTAAAACAATTTCAATAGCCAGAGAAAAATTCAAACTGCTGTCGCGGGTGCAACATATATTATGTCCCATCCAACCTTTGCCAGATTATAGACAACAAACGCAAAAATCAGTTCATTGTGTTACGTTTAATTTGTTCACTTTAATATTTTGTGAGGTGTTTAAGTAAGAAAGTAAATAATATGAGAACTGTAAACTAAACAAACATAAACAATGATTTATTCGTTTTTAATTCATTGTGGGTGCAACCAGTCTCGTTTAATCACTTGAACCAGATATTAAATAAATTTAATTATAAATACAACAACAAAATTAGAAAATCAACAATATTTATTATTTATTAGTAGACTTTTGGTGTCGCTTATTCTATTTTTTTAATACGCCTT